>JABXWE010024730.1:0-17946 GCA_014611495.1 Limonius californicus | reverse complement strand
TTTTTTTTTTTCGCCGGCCCCTTGGGAGACAGGGGATGGCGCTAAAAATGATCCCGGCGCCGTTTTTTTTCCATAGGAAATTGATAGCGGCCACGAATGGTGACCCAAAAAAATCATCTCAATCGGGGAGTCAAAGCCCAGTTATAAACCGTCAAAGTCACCCAAATTGCTATCACCGGCGCCGTTCGGGATCAGACTTGTTGATCCGAACACGTTCCAGCACGTCGGAGATAAGGACGGCTCCCAAGCGTTCCGCGAGTTTGAAAGGATTCAAAACAAAAATTGAAAATTTCTATTTTTTGATAATTAAATCTTTTTTTAAACGTCTGTTCAGGGCGGATGGTCAACAGATTTAGCGATGGGGTCCTGTTGCTGAGAACAGTAATTTTCTTTTATTTAGAAATATTTTCATTGATAAAAATATAAGTAATTTTTACTAAACTACTCAAAAATGAATAGGGATACTGGCACTTAAAGGCAACACCAATTGCATTTATAATAAAAAACTATTAAAACAACAAAATGTAACATCTTTTTAGTAATGAACATGAAAATTACAACACAGGTACGTTTAAAGAAGAAGAAAAAATCGTTACTGTCTCGTTTGACTTAACTTAAATTTATTAAATTCTATTACCGCATGGCACCTACTCTGGCAGTAATAACTCTGCACCTTGCTGGCATACTCTCGATGCAATTATCAATATGTTTTTGTGGAATTTGATGCCACAGTACCAGCAATACATCCCTCAGCTGTTGCACACTAGTCGGCCTTGGATTATGATGATCCAGCTGTCTACAGAAGGTCCCATGCATGCTCGATGGGGTTGAGGTCCGGAGATAGCGGAGAAAGAGCAAGATGGTTTATTTCCTCATCTCGAAGCATCTCTAAAACAACCCGAGTACGATGCGGCCTTGCATTGTCGTCAAGAAAAACAAAATATTCCCGTCCAACAGCGTTTCGACGGTTCAGAACTTCGTCCATAATGATCTGTCGGACATAACGTTGGCCCGTGACTGTACCATTGAAGATATGGAGGTCAGTATGCCACCCTAAAGAAATTTCAGCCCATACCATAAGACCAACACCATCAAAGGCAACGACTGGTTGGGTATACTGAGGTTAGGTACGATGTCCAGCACTAAGATATACTCTTTAACGCCGGCTATCATTGCTGAGACAATATCTGGACTAGTCCGAAAACAGTATATCATCCAACAGTGTTGCTTCTTGAAGCCTGCGTCTTGACCATTCCACTCGGTGTCTTTGTTCAGCCACAGTTCTAACAGGACACCTCAGAGGGAGGTATGAGATAAGTCCTACCTCAAACAATCGATTTCTCACAGTTTGATTGGAGATTCGATTTCCTGCTGCTGTAGATGTCGAGCAGCTGAAAAAGGGTGCATTCTTGAATTAATTACCAGAAGTCGATCCTCACGAGGTGTTGTGATGCGAAAAGATCCACTTCCAGGCCTTCTTGCAATCGTACCTGTTTCTCTAAGGCGCGGAAGGAAATTACGCTGTGCGTGGTTCCTAACATATCAGCAATGTCGACCTGGCGATCTCCTCTTTAGTGCACAACAACAGCTAAATTTCGTTGTTCTATTGTTAAATGGTTTCTCTCATTGTTGTTTATTATTAAGAACACAAATGTAACACATAAATAAAAAAACAATGAACAAAAAAGATCTTAAGAAGACAGGAAAGATTATTCAATCGAACACACCAACTCGACTTGGCACTAATATGGTTAAACAATAGCAACTGGATCCGATAGTTTTTTGTTTTTTAACATCAAACATTGCCGCTTGCTTTAATTATCAATACTAGACGACCATTAGCCACCAAATACAAACATATATATGCTTTATATTATAATATCCCTATTCATTTTTGAGTTGCTTAAATTAAACTAGCACACGCTTCATATCATACCACTTCAAAAACCTAATTAAAAATGCTTACCGGCCTTCCTTGTCCATGGGTTGATTCATCACACGGGTCTTGATTACATCGGCGGGGGTTCCCATTCCTGCGGCCATAAATCCTGCACAAAAACTAGACATGACATGAACAAAATGGTTGTCTTTTAATGAGGTATTCATTAGAATGAAACGCTTGGCGTAATCATAAGTGGTCAGATCTCCCAGGTTGACCAAAGCTGCCCTCTGCATATTGGGTACTGAACCTAAGACACACAAATGATGCTTATAGTAGCCATCCTTTAACTAAAAAGGCTTGTTTGACAGGTGCTGTTCTTTAAAATAGCAGGTGCGTATAAAGGTTGTATAGAAATACGTGTGGGAATCCCCTACTATCAAAAATGTTAGAATTTCTATACATGTATGTAGCTATCCAAGGTAGCACGGCATGTATAGATATCTCATAAAACAGTAAGAGGTCGAAATTCAGTTGTCTGCTTAGTGATGTACTTTTGTCACGGATCTGGTAGCTTTCTAATACCTTCCTTGAAGAAGTCTTTGAGCTGCATGCGTGCGTATTCACTACTGAACAGCTTTAACGTCGTTAGTTGACTGATATCTCATTCTTTTAGTGGGCCAAACAAAAAAAAAGTTGAAGGGAGCAAGAACAAGGCTATATGCTGCATGCAGGAAGGAAGTTCCACTGGTGTTTGTTTATGGTTTCAATTGTTCATACAGCAGTAAGAGGGCGAGCATTTTCTTGGAGAAAGCAAACATAACTTTGTCTTCTCTTCCGTTTGTTCCTGATCGCCTGCTTAACTTTATTGCGCAAAAATGTCGCGCGACGTTCTGTAAGTAAATCAACAAACAGCACTTCTTCCAAAATTCCAAAAAAATGTTACAATCACTTTACCAGCTAACAACATAGTTTTTGCTCTCTTTGGCTTTGGAGATGTGGTGTTATACTACTGCATACAGGTTTCATCAGTTATCACAATTGAGTCCAAAAACCTTTTCCTGTATCATATTGCTGTAGTAAAGAAGTTGCGATTTGCAGACTATTTAAGTTGTGTTGTTTAGGGTAAATAGTATTATACTGAATATGGCAACTTAATTGCTGAAATACATATTTCGATTTTCTAAATATTTTGGTGATAAGAGATTCCCCCATGTATATATCCTTAGAATCACCGTCAATATTCAACCCATTGAAGGTTTTTGTTACAAACCTTTCCATAATCCTTTATAACCGGATACTTTCCAAACCTTCTTAAATGCATCAGTGAGGCCGTTAACACGTGGGGGAAGCCCCATCATCCTGCGTTTGCCCTCCATCTGCAGTTGAACTTTTAGGAGATCAGTAGGACTAGCAATATACTGTGCAAAAGCACCCGCAGTCATTCCACCTAAAAATCACAAACTTAGAAGAGTAATGAAAAAATTAATCGGCCATTTTACAGTCCAGTTATGAAAATTATTGTATTTCCTAAACATGATGTGCAATTTACCATCTTAAGCATTTACAACAAAATTTCACAAAAGTGAGGATGGAACATACAAAACGCAGACTTCCATAATTCAAAATGTTCGCCAGGTTTCTTCTTGAAAGCGTCGTCCCTTAGGAATTGGAATGTTACCATGCGTGTCCCTGAGTAGATTACATGGCGAAGAAGGCCAGCACTCATACCTTGCCATAGTTTAGTTAAACCCTCCTCTTTCGCAATCCCAAATGCAGTCTTTAGCATGCCCCGATATGGGATCTAGAAATGTTTCAGTAGAAGCATTTTTATCCAAACATAAATTTTTAATTTAAGAGTATGTACTTACAGACTTAGCAGGTTTATCAACTTTATTTGCTAATTCACCCTGTATTTGTAGGCGGGTTTTCGTTAGGTCTAGTGGATAGGTTACTGTAAATAAATAACAGAAATGAAAATTAAGCTATAAACTATCAAAAAGCTTTTAAAGCCAAACACTAGGTATTCAAAAACAATTCAAGACCACAACTGTTTTGAAATTAGAAACATGTGCAGTTTCTTTTTACTTTAAATTTATATTTGATACCTGACAGTTGAATCACATAACCTTAAACATGAATGACATTTATAAGTTCCAAGGTAATTCATACAGCTGAAGGAAACGAAAAATATAGTTCATACCAGACATACATTAACACTGTTTATTCTTAAAATACATTTTTTACATTACGCATCAATATTGGATAGACTCTTAATATGAATAATAACTCAAAATTTTAGAAAAAATAGAAAACAATTTACTTTTTAATATCTCATTTTTATTTTAAACTAAAGCAAACCCGCATTGAACTGGAGCTTAAGTTCGTTGTATGACTATTACCTACTCATTCGAACAAAAAAAGCTAATAGAAAATCCACCAAAGAAATGGAGATAAGCCTACATAACGTGTATATAAAAAAAGGGAAGCAAAGACAACGTGAGAATTATATGGGAGTCAGCAATAAGCACACTAAGTAAAATATACGGACGTATGGTGTATGAAGAAAGTAGAGGAGCAATATAGACATGAAGAACTTGAATAGCAGAGTGAATTCAGACATGGAAGGTCTTACGCACACGATATATTTACCTTATCACGCATCATTAAAAAAAAGACAGATACTGGAAAAGAATTACATGTAATATTTGTGGATCTAGCAAAGGCATACCACAACAAAATCTAAGGGTGAAAGCAAGTAGCAAAACAGCAAAGGGTTTTTAAGTAAGTAAAGGTTTATAACAAGGGTGTGCAATATTCTCCACCCTATTTAAAATATATGTGGACAAATCACTAACCATGTAGAGAAATAACTACAGAGGATGGGAATCGAAATAGACGACATTACTCTGTATTCGCTACATTTTGCGGATGACCAAGTCCTTATTGCGCAAGATAGAGACGACGTACAATATATGCTAAGCAAATTAATTGCCGACTACGCAAGATCGGGACTAGAAATAAATACAAATAAAACAAAATATTTAGTGATAGGACAACACACCGAGGACATGGAATTAGAAAACGGAGAACTGCAGAAGGGTGCGAACAGGATACAACAACTTCATTTCTCAACATAATCCCCTAAAAGGTTAACACATTTAATATAATGATAATGCAGAGCTTGAATGCCTTTAGAAAAAAACTCTTTGTCTTGCATTGCAAGTCACTCATTCACAGCAACCATCACCTCTTCATCGTCCGAAAAACGAGTTCCTCGAAGATGTTCTATTTGGGGAATAGGTGGAAGTCACTGGGGGCAGATCTGGCGAATATGGAA
Organism: Limonius californicus; assembly: GCA_014611495.1. NCBI lineage: Eukaryota > Metazoa > Arthropoda > Insecta > Coleoptera > Elateridae > Limonius > Limonius californicus. Next base: position 12,727 of record JABXWE010024730.1, on the reverse strand, counting down.
GTGGCTCTAAAATTTTAAATCTAGCATTGTGGATGACCGCCCATAGAAACACAGCTCTTGTGAGGGGGATCGTTGTCGTGGTGGAACAGAACGCCGCGTTTAAATTTTCCACGCCTATTTTGATTTATAGTCCCACGAACTTTTGGTATGAGTTTTGCGTAATTGTCTCCCGTTATTGTGTGACCACGTGGTAAATAATCAACAGGAAGTACTCCCTCAGAATACCAAACCATTGTTGCCATTATCTATCCGGCGGATGAAGTCACACGGAACTTTCGTGGGAACGGGGAACCACGATGCCTTCATTCCATACTGTGCCGTTTTGACTCTGAATCAAAATAATGAACTCAGGTTTCATCTGCAGTTACAAATCTTTCCAAAAATCTATCCAAATCCGTGTCCATTAAACTCAAATTGCTGGCAGCAGTGTGAAATCTGGCCTGATTCTGATCAGGTGACAACATTTTGGGAACCCATCGTGGGCAGACTCTATTTAGATGCAACTCCTCGTGCAACATTTTCTCAGCGCTTCCAACGGAGAAACCACATGTCTCAACAATATATTTGACCGTAATTCTTCGATCACTCAGTACCACATCATGGACCAAATCAATATTTTCTTGAGTGACAACAGTTTTTTGTGGTTCAGCACCTGGTGCATGTTGACCCGACTTCTTAATTACTTGATGTGACGGTGTAGGATCACCCAACACTCCGAACATGTCATTATAAATTTCTTGCGGTGATAACCCTTCTTGAGAAGGTGTTTTGCCACAACCCTTTTCTAGAATTTTTCCGTTTCAACAAAATCACCAGCACCACAGTAATGAATTACTTTTATAAACAAAAAGATATGCACCCGCAACCTATCACATATTAATGTCAATAACTGACGTTTCTAGGAAAAAAATTATTCTATATATTAATAACAATAATAGGCAATTTCAACAGGTATTTATTTTTATTTTAGCTTTATACGTATTTCGACATACAATATGTCATTATCAAAAGCATTTAATGAAGTAAACATTTGTAGTTGCTTGGGTAACAGCACACTGGATCTTGGTTGCGGGCTTGGTTCCAAAACTTCCAATAGCGGGGAATTTATGAGCTCAATTTGCTCATTCATTAAAGGTGTGTTTGTTAAAGTGTGTTTGTGAATTTGAAAGGCCTCGAGTATATCCAATTTACGTTTATCATCACAGAAGTGTAAAAATGTTATTATATTATTTGATGTCAATGCATGATTGTGTTCTAATAAGTGTTTAGCGTAGTTAGATTTTTCTGGGTGTTTATATTTGTATGTGCATATGTGTTCTTTGTATCTGGTGTCAAAATTTCTAATTGTTTGACCTATGTATACATAATTACAATGTGAACAGTTTAATTTGTAAATATGTATACCTGATTTTAAAAAATCGTTAGTTCTGTCTTTTGCGTTGAATAAGGTGTTGAACGTGGTTTTTGTTGTTTATAACTTACTTTAAATGTACTTGATTTGATTATAATTTTAGCAATTTTCTCCAATATATATCACCAAAATAAGCAATTGAAATATATTTAACATTTTCAGAGTGGTCTTTAGAATATATTCTTTGAATTGCTATTTTATAATCTTTCTTTTTGATTAGTGTGTCTATCAGTTTTGTGTGGTACCCATTACTGTGTGCAATTTGTTTAATAATCGAAATATCTTTGGTGTAATCAGTGTTACTTAGGGGAACTGTTAAAGCTCTTCGTATCAGTGAACTATAGGCTACTAATTTATGTGTTTTATGGTGACATGAGTCCTGTGGTATTGTGATATCTGTTTGTGTAGGTTTTCTATAAATCGAGTATTCGAGTTTGTTTTCGGAATTAATTTTTATGTTTAAGTCTAAATAATTAATACATCTGTTTTGTTCTGTTTCTAATGTAAAGTTTATGTTTGAGTGTAGAGTATTGATAAACGTTAAGAAGTCACCAATAAACTCAAATGAACTATTAAAACATGCTAAAATATCATCAACGTAACAGAACCAAAATATAATTTTCGAAGATTGATTTGATTCAAAAATTCGATCTTCTATTGTGCTACTGCCACCCTACACCCTGTCTACATAAGTTTAAGTTCAGTATCCCAGATAGAAGTTTAAAACAGGTCCATCACAATCACAATATATGACCTATTAAAAAAACAAAACAAAATCGAAAAAATCTGCTTTCCAAAAATTGTACACGATTTCACACGAATCCACTTTAAAATAGTATTTTAATATAGATAGTATGACAATAATAAACAATTTGTAATTAAACATAAAACGTATTCCTGTATTTATAAGGTAGAAATGCGAAAATTACAGCGTTATATTTCATTTAGAAGCTTAAGGGGCTACTAAAATGAATCAAAATATGCTAAAATTGTCGTTTCCCATCGTCATCGTAGTTATGTTAATAAACAACATTTCCACTTGCGGTTTTTTCAAATTGTAGAAATCATGTACAAGAACGAAAATTAGGTGAAAACATTATCAAAAAACAAACCTAAGCACTGGTCTTAAAAAATTACCAAAACTAGCGCAAAAATACGATAAAATCAACCTAGGTATATGAAATATGACAGATATATGGATTTAATTTAATGAATTTTTTTCACCTTATTACAAATTACCATTCTGTAAGAATATAATACCCATAACCCCAATGTTAAGATGTATCTAATTTTCTTAAAATGCTAACACTGTTACCAATTTATTTTATCGCATGTTATTATTACGTATTGTCTTTTACATTGGCTACAGTTCGCTTTCCAGCCTTCAGGTAGACGGCACTAAGCCCCGGGACGTCCAGAGAAACGAATGTAATATATAGTTTGTCAATGTAAAAAGTTAATTTAATTTTCGATTGCCAGGTCGCTCTATAATTTTTTTGTTTGCATCTCGAAGGAAATCATCTTTATATGAAAAAAAGGATAAAAATAATGCTTAAAAATAGATTCATATCAAATAATTCGAAAACTATTATTTTTCTCCGTTTTTTTTATCATTTATTGTATGTTTTAAAATAAACGAGGGTATTTCCAATGGTCCAGTTAAACTTTCCACCCTGTATATGGCATTCGCAGCTCTGTGTGTTGCTAAAAATGGTAATTATTTAAATCAAAATTTTAAAAAACTCTACATATTTTATTTTAAAATATTATTTTTAAACGGAAGTTCCTTATCGATTCTGCATAGAAACCCAGATCTACGTTAGTCCTAGATTACAATATATACGTACAAAAAAAAAGCAAATAAAATAAAGATGCTTGCATATAGTTAAGTCATATTTATATTAAAATAAACAAGTTCTAGCTCCTTGACTTTGAATTATTATGACAGTAAAAAACGCCAGCAAATTTATTAGACTTTCTCATGCTTAGACAATAAAAATCTATAATTATAGTTTGATAATCAAATAATCTAATAACTTTATTTAAAACAACGCTTAAACTAATTTTTAAAAGTATACAAGGTGCATTATAAAAGTCAAATTGCTTTAGTAAAATATAAAACAGAAGCCTTATACTTAAAAAAATTTTTTAGAACTATGTCAATTTATTCGGATTATTGGCCCTTGTCTAACATCGTTGTTGATGTTGCAGACTAATAAAAACAAATTGACAGCCATTTATAGGGATAACATCCCGAAGAAGACTGAATAATGGCCACATTACTTAAAAAATCTAATCTAAGTCTAATCGCCTGCAATTGTAAGTGTTTTGGCTTGTAAAACACCAAGCGTTTTGTATTAAAAAAGAGAAATATATACATTTAATATTTATTATAACTTAACCTTATTGTTTGCCAGATTTAAAATCTACGTTTTTAAGTAAAGTGCAATAACAAGCACACATTCGCAAGTCTTCCCAGAACGAGCAATGCTGTCAAATATTATCTCGAATGTTTTGGGAATCCCAAACACAGCAATTCCATGAAATGTTTAATTAAATTCATGTCTTTCTGTTTAAAAACGAGAAAGTACTTAGTGGTTTCCACACATCACTACAGACCTCAACCTTGATAACCCCAGACCTAGTTCATTCTTGACCGTTGCAGCCTCCACACGTCAACAAAGAATGTTGTTATTTAACATTTTATATTTGACCCTCTTGTTACTGTATTGCATAGTTCAAATAGATTCTTGTACGAAAGTGACGTTTACGAGCACCCTTGTAACAATTTCAAGTAAACGCGAGCACGAACCTACAACCACAGTGACGATCACAGGATGTTTGGCTCCAGAAATCATCAATGAACGCTTGGGGCAAGTAATTGTAACAAAGATTATATGCACCAATCAAACAGTGCCAATTCTTTACGAAAGAGCTGTGGAAAATCTACCAGAGCTTGAGCAGCTGGTGTTTGCAAGCAGCAACATTATGCGGATAAAAGAAAATGCGTTTTTTAATCTGCCCAAACTGAAGTCTTTGCTCATTCATGGCAACCAAATTCATACAATAGAAAGAAATGCGTTTGTAAACTTAGAAGGTTTGCATACCCTTCATCTAAGTGGAAACAAAATAGCATCGTTAGAATTAGGAACGTTTTCTAATTTACCCGGACTAATGTATTTGTTGCTGAATTATAATGAACTGGAAGCTTTTGAACCGGACTGGTTTACTAACAGCTTCAAACTTGATGAAGTGGACATAAGCCACAACATTATCCGCACAGTGCAAAAAAATACATTTGCACCGTTCAAAAACCTGCAAAATGTGGACCTTAGCTATAACCGCATTAAGCACATTCACAAACAAGCTTTCACAGATTTAGAAAACCTTAAGTTCCTGTATTTACATAACAATAAAATTGAGAATTTGGACCCGGATGTATTTAACCCCCTTAAGAATCTAACAGACATCTGGTTGCATGGAAACTACCTTACATACATATCCGACAATATTCTACAACACTTGGCCTCTGTTAAAGTGGAACGAGCAACCCTACACACCAACCCTTGGCAGTGCGCATGTTACGACAAAATACGAGATTGGACATACAAAAATTCGATTCGTTTGTTTTACGATACGTTATGTTATGATGAAACACTGCCAGTGTGTGTGGTACCCAATGAAAACGAAGACCTGTGTTTGGAAGTCCGAGATGATGATCTGTATGATGTATTTCAGCAAGCTAGTAATATATATCAGACGTGTATTGAAAAAGAAAGTTAAACAATTTCCGCGAATTTTTATATTGGGATTGTTATTTTAAGTATATTCTGTTTATCTACCGTTTTATAAATTAGGATTGTCTTGGAACAGGCGAAATGGGAATATCCCAAATGTGATATATTAACTAGTGTCGTATAATTTACTATTTGTAATAAAAATGAAGAGTAATTGTAGTATCTGTTAAGTAGCCAATAGAGGGCGTGCTTTAGTTTTCTAACAAAACAATCGAGGTGACCTTTGCTTTACAAAGTATGTCTATGTTCCCTGATTTCTCATTGGGTATGTTCACAGCAAAGTACTGCAAGAGATTTAGATGGCGGCCATACTGGCTCAAAATCCAATCCCATCCGTGGTTCGTTCGAGTCAAACTCGTATTTAACATAATTGTTACATGGTTAATTGAACCTGGAAGGAATATCCGTGAAATATAACAAATTTTGAAACTACATGGCCGCCATTTCAATCTCATGTGGTACTTTGTAATGATTACTTCAATAGCTTTGTACCGACATAACACACAATAAAGATTCATTCTGTAAGAGGCGCTGCTGTTGCTGGTCTTAGAAATTCAAATTTAAGATTGGTATAGCCCCATTTTAGTGTTCAAAATGGTTGTGAGTTATCAATTACCACAACAAAAGCGATGGGGTACTATACAAATAAACTGTATTTTATAAGTAATTGCACAGAATAAAGACGCTTTTGATGAATAAATTAATGATTAGCGCCATCTAATCGTAATGGTTGCAATTACCTACTTTGGTAAATACAGGGTGTTAATGAATTGCAGGAACAAACTTCTATGGCTTAAAGTATACATGAAAACAAACCTTTTTTGTTAATAAATGTATGGTCAAAAGTGTTTTCTTTCAGGGATAGAGCTTCTCAAAGATTCTTTAAGAAGCGCCTAAATGTAGGCAACTCAATTTACTACCTACTATTTGTTTTCATAACGACGGAAATTAATATAGGATAAAGAAAGCCCCCTTTCCCACTTTTCAAATTCAAATTAAAATTTAAAATAAATTAGGAGTAATTAACAAAATGTTTCAAAACTTCATGTGAAGAAGTTCAATAGACTCCTGGTATATTTGGAGCGGTGCGCAGGAATTTACTTCGTAGATGTGCTTTGTGTATAGAAGCTGGGGGGCGACATTTTGAACATTTACTATAATTTTGTTAATTTGTGAATTAGTTATTGTAAATTTTTCAAATAGTTGCTTTTTGCTTTGTAATTTTGGTTTTTCTATTGCTTAGTTTTGAAACATTTTGTTAACTAATTTATTTTAAATTTAATTTGAATTTGAAAAGTGGCAAATATGGCTTTATTTATCCTGTATTAATTTCCGTCGTTACGGAAACAAATAGTAGTAAATTGAGTTGCCTACATTTAGGCGCTCCTTAAAGAATCTTTGAGAAGCTCTATCCCTGAAAGGAAACACTTTTGACCATACATTTATTAACAAAAAATGTTTGTTTTCATGTATACTTTAAGCCCTATAAGTTTGTCCCTGCAATTGATTAACACCCTATATACTAGTTTTGTTGCAACAGTTAGTTGATTTGTTTTGTGTACCTCTGTAATTGATCAGTAAATTACTTCTAAGAATATTGAAACACGTCGAAGGTTTTTTCCTATTACTTATAAACTTCTTTGCCTTCTCAGGAAAGTTTGACAAAGATTTAATGATATTAAATAAATATGTAGAGGTCCCATAAGTATTTTGATTATTGCTTAAACAGGTTGTAACAATAAACACTTTCCACTAGTATTTTTTCTTCTGCCCCATTTGTTAATATTTTCTTAGATACAAATTCGGAAAGATAATATATTTTTAAATTAGTAAATTAACGCACTTATGAGACATGTGGAATTAAGGGCAAATGATTTAAGCCAATCACAATGTTGTTCGTAAAAGTACACACATAACCTCACATTATTTAAAAAGAAGAAACTAAAACGGCCAGTTATACAGCATGTTGTATGAAAAGCTATTGATAGTGGTATGTTAGACATAATATAAACTGTAAGCTATTAGCTATAAATCGATAATCGGCGTTATAAGTCAACGCAAATATGTACAATAACCCTTTAAGAATATCAATGAAGTATTCAAGCTCGTTTTGGTTCCATACACTTGCTATTTATTATACTATAAATCAGTAGTGTATTAAGATAATTAAATAGGAATTACCCAGTTGTGATCTGTCAATTCAATGTAATTTTATTTTGCTTGAAGCTATGTAACAAGAAAAACAATTTCCACGCTGGTAGTATATGATTTATTGGTAATTCTAAAATTAGCTATAAATTCTCCTGTTCTCTCAGAAGAATTAAAATTTAACATGCCAACTCAATACTATAATGTAAAAGATTTTTAAATTATAAAAATTACTAATTAAAAAGTTCAAACATTTTGGAATATTTCGAACATTTTTCAGAAGACATAGCGACAAAGTATCTTTATATTTTGCAAATTGAAGTTATAATCATATAAAACTTGAGTTTTTTCTAATATGGTAACTTTCTTACAAGATCTTTTTATAGTGAAGGAAAGTGAAGTGTAAGTTTAAACGATAATTTTGGCATATTTTGCAGCAATATTTCTTCCAAGGATTGTTATCTGTGCTTTTTACTTATTATCAGAACACTTTATATCTTCAAAAATCAGAAGAAAATGGAATCGTTTTAGTAAAATAAATTTTGATGTGTATTTTTTAACAGGAAGAAACCTATAAACTAATGTTTTCCGAGTGTTGCTGTGGTCGCCAATACTCTCAGCTTCTTCAGAGACTAGTGTTCTCGTTATATACCTGGGTACCGTAACGCTTGGTTGCTGTTGCCGAACCGTGACGTTTACTCAGTCGAGTGAATCCGTGACTTGTGGTTGGTTTTGTTGGTGTGTTATGCTCCGTTGCGAGTCCTGTGCATTAGGGGTGCCAGGACGTTTGTTATGGATGGCTTTTCTTTCATGAAGGGTTAGTTTCCATGTGTTGTTTAAGCGGTAGCCATCTTTTTCATTATTTCGAGAGATTCTCTAATTACTCTGGGGAAGTAATTTTTCGTTCGCGAGAGTATCTTCACTTCTTCAAAATTGATTTTGTGTTCGCCGTCTTGATGCCAATGTTCGGCAATTGCTGATCTCTCTATGTTTCTGCGCCTGGCGTCTCTCTGGTGCTCTTTCATTCTGAATTGGATGCTTCGTCCTGTTTGTCCGATGTATACTTTCCCACATGAACATTCCAGTTGGTATACTCCTCTTGCTGACAGTTTGGGTAGACGGTCTTTGTCTGGACGTAATACTTGTTGTATCTTCTTTACTGTGTTGTACCTCACACCGATGTTTTTCTTTCCTAACGTTTTCTTTAATCAAACGGGCATAGGTAACAATTTGTTGTTGTTCCTTTTCCTCTTTGGGTTTCGTGTGGCAGTGCAATTGCCGAACATTTGCATCAAGATGGCGGACACAAAATCGATTTTGAAGAAGTGAAGATACTCTCGCGAACGGAAAATTACTTCCCCAGAGTAATTAGAGAATCTCTCGAAATAATGAAAAACGACAATAACTTCAATAGAGAAGATGGCTACCGCTTAAGCAACACATAGAAACTAACCCTTCATGAAAGAAAAGCCATCCCTAGCAAACACGCCTGGCACCCCTAATGCACAGGACTCGCAACGGAGCATAACACACCAACAAAACCAACCACACCTCACGGATTCACTCGACCGAGCAAACGTCACGGTTCGGCAACAGCAACCAAGCGTTATGGTACCCAGGTATATAACGAGGAGCACAAGACAACAACATCAGTCTTTAGAATAACTTCTGAAGAAGCTGACAGTATGAGCAGCGAAACGTCAACCGAAATTGATCGACCACGGCAACACCCGGAAAACATTAGTTTATTGAACAACAGCTACGAAAGCCTGCATTCAAGTAGGAAGAAACCTACTTTTTACGATTGTTAAAATATTTCAAGCAAACAACTCCTGGAACTTAAATAGTTTCAACTATTGTATTGAAGTAATTGAACATTTGTATGCCGATGCATTGTTTCCGTAATAGTATAAAAAATGAATATTCATATTTTTAAATAAATAACTACAGAGGATAGTCGATAATAGAATATATTACTTAAAACAAAAATATTTTTGCCTGAAATAATTAATATAATATCTAATAACAAATCTTTTTTGTAGTATGTTCTGTCAGCAGTACTTTATATAGTTACAAAAACAAATGAGTAGTTTCGTAGGTGTACGATATAAACAACAGACAAGCATTGCGTATTGCATACAACTATGCTTAGTACCCTTATTTTGGTTTGCTTTAAAACTTAGCATAAATTGTTGTTAGCTACTGAGAAAAAAATGGTTTTCTTTTATAATGGAAAATCATTTTAAATAAATGCAAGTTTATTATTGTTTCAGCACAAATGTGTATACCTATGTTGTCCAATTAAATTATTAAAAATTATCAATGGATGATATTTGCGTCAACTTTTGGCTTGTTAACCTTGGATTGCAACCGCGGTAAAGAACCTATAATGAGCATCTGCAAGTCAGTCTCTGTTTTGATAACCTACAGTTCAGTTGCCTCTACTAGTCTTCATACGTATGTGTAATAAAAATGTTTATAAATTTCTTTAATTTAACCTTTTTATTATTGTGTTGTATAATTCAATTCGAGTGTTGCACCAAAGTGACTTTTGTGAACACTGTTATAAAAGTTGCAAGGGAAAATGAATTCAAACCGACTACAACAACTACAATCACAGGATGCATCACACCGGAGATAATTTTTCAACAGCTGGGGCAGCTAACTGTAACTCGGATTGAGTGTACCAACCAGAGCATCCCAACTTTTCATGAACAGGCTGTATCAAACTTTCCAAAGCTCACCTGTTTGAAATTTTCGTACAGTAAAATAAAACGAATTAAAGAAAATGCATTTTTCAATTTACCAAAACTAGAATCTTTAGATCTTAGCAGCAATGAAATAGCTACTATAGACCAAAACGCGTTTCAGAACTTAGATTTAACGAATATCAACTTAAGGGATAACAAAATAGTATTCTTAGAGCATGGAACTTTTGCTAATTTACCTCGTTTATTGTCGGTAGCACTTGGTTATAATGAATTGGAAGCGTTTGAACCAGAATGGTTTACCAACAGCCCAAAATTAAATGCAATAGACTTAACCAATAATTTTATACGCACAATTCAGAAACAAACGTTGAAGCCCTTTAGACTATTGCGTGACATCGACCTCAGCTCAAATCACATAAACTATATTCATAAAGAATCATTCAATGGTTTAGAGGCTCTCGTTAATCTTTATCTAAATGACAACCGGCTTAAAAAATTGGACGCAGACGTGTTTCAATCCCTCAACAAATTATCATCCGTATGGATACATGGAAACAATCTCACATACCTATCTGATAAAACTCTACAGGATTTGTCAACTGGATCGCTGTTTCAGATCACAATACATACTAATCCATGGCAATGTGCTTGTTACGACAAAATAGTTGTATGGGCTAACAAAGAATCGATTTTTATTGCTTCTGGAATAGAATGCTACAATGAAGATAACCCTGTTTGTGTTCTTCCTAATGAAAATGAAAATATGTGTTTGGAAATACGCGAAGAAGATTTAAATTCATTGTTTTATGAACGTTACAGTTTCAACCATAAGTGTACAGATGAAGTTTAATAAATTAATTATTCATCAAGTTTGTTTTGTTTGTTAGGATTTTAGTTAAACTTTGTAATGTTGTAATTAAGTACCAGAAGCTACAAAATTTTAAAGTACCCGGAGCCTACCATTCCTGACATTTTGTTTTTTTTTTTTTAATTGAAATTGTACTAGATTTCGTATTGTTTCAGAAAAACAAAAGCAACATAAATTGATCTCATAAATCTTAATCGTTTTTCCTATTTAACTGGTGCTGTACCTTACACTGTGGTATTATAGTAGTAATAAAGTGATAAATTGGCGAACTAGATTAACCAGAGGAAGTGTGGGAAGCCCCCAGCCAGATGGAGGGACAATACTGTGGAAACTGCAGGGCGATGTAGGAAAAGAATAGCTGAAGACATAATGCTTGGAGAAACCTTGAGGATGATTACGTTCATAAATGGATAAATATATAAACGAAAACGAAACGTAACGAAAACGAAAAATAAGTTCCTTTTATACTGGTTCTCAAATACCAATGGTATATCACTCAAGTATACACACACAGCTTCAATCATATTTAAGGTAACCCAAAATTAATTAGATTATAGGTATTACAACTATAGCGGTAAGTTTAAAATGTAAGAAATATACCTACACATGCTACAAAAATTATCCTAAGCTATACTTATATGTAGTGCTCAGAAAAAAGTGCTCGGAAAAAACTCAGTAAAAGTCCCTGGAAGAGGCTATAGAAAGAAATTCATCGATAAAAAAGTTCCAAGAAAAAGTCAAGAACATGCTGACCGAACAACTGTCTACAAAAAAAGGACAAAAGCAAAGTCAATAAATAATTGTAGGGCAAAAAAATTGCCCCAGCAGAGAAAAGCTATTTAAAAGTTGGGATAACCCCAATCTGGCTAATATTGTCAATTAACTAACTAACTGTCATCTCTAATCTTTATTCTTCAATTACTTCTGTCACTCTATCTAATGATATATTTATTTTATATTATACAGGGTGTCTCAGAAAGAATGGGCCAGCGTTTAATCATAGATTCTTTAGGTAAAAATAAACCGATTAAACCTAATATACCTTAGGCAGAAAGTCCTTCCTTAAGAAGTTATAGGGCCTTAAAGTTCAATTTTTAATTTTTTCTTTTTATTGTAATTTCCACAAATCTAAAGATATTTCTTTGAAATTTGGTACACATACTTACTATTATGCAATTCATTTCTGTTTTGTTTGCGAAAATGCCTCGACATAACGAATATCGAGGCAATAAACAGAAATTAAAAATACAATTTCTATAACACCAAAGTATTTAATTGACTTCGCATTGTTCTTTACTGTAGGTCACAAGCACTACCCATTGTTTTTGTGATCATGGCTACCTGATAATTGCACGTCATAACGACAACCCAAAACTTGGACAAGCATTTTAAGGCAAACGGTTGCCTTTACGCGTATGAACTAAGAAAACCTTAATTTTGTAATTTTTAACCCTCTTTCACAAAATAACCTAAAATTTTAAAATTTTCTACTAATAACAAAATTAGAGCTAACATAATATTTCAGTGGTAGGCTAAGTGCCTCTTACGGCCAAGTCTGGTTAATGAAAATAATTCTGCCACTGTATTGCATAATAGTAAGTAGGTGTACCAAATTTCAAAGAAATATCTTGAGATTTGTGGGAATTACAATAAAAAGAAAAAATAAAAAATTGAACTTTAAGGCCCTATAACTTCTTAAGGAAGGACTTTCTGCCTAAGGTATATTAGGTTTAATCGGTTTATTTTTACCTAAAGAATCTATGATTAAACGCTGGCCCATTCTTTCTGAGAC
>JABXWE010024727.1:0-11397 GCA_014611495.1 Limonius californicus | reverse complement strand
CTTGGAAAATCCCAAAAACATCATTGAACCAGCTCCTCTAAGCCCTAAGCCTGTTCCTTCCTCCACGTATAGAATATTTGCTAATAAACAATTGCTTATAAATGTATGTTTCTGTTGATATTAAGTTGGTAGTAATTGCATGTACATTAGCGTCTCGTAAAAAAAGGTAACTTAAAAAATAACGAGTTACTTTATGGTAACTTAGTAACTTATTCAAGTTACTTTTATAATTCTGTAACTTAGTAACTTAGTTAGTTACTTTTTTGCCGAGTAACTGATTAACTTACTTAGTTACTTTCTTAGAGTAACTTACCCAACACTGCCTAAACTTAACTAAGTGAAAATACGGTCGCCTTGCCGAGGTTCGGCCACGCGACTGATCTAACAGCATTTCACTGTGACCTCGACTATCAGCGCGTATTCACACTGCCCCATCGTAGTCCCTGATCTGGGTAAAACTGTGTAGACTCAAATGGCTCGTAACAAAATAATAACACACGCAAAAGAAGAAACATTGAGAAAATCAAGGGAATTAACATACACGAATTCTTTAAAAAAACCCATTTCAACATTTAAAGTGCCTTTCCATAAACAATACAAATACATTTACTTTTTAGTTTTTATTACATTTGTTTTATCTTTCAAACCCACCTTATACGGTTTAAATGGTTGATAACTTCGGCCTATGTAGAAATCTCGCGCCATCTAGATTTTTGAATCTGTTCGCTTTGGCGGAACAATTTCCATAAATTTCGGTTGCACGCACGTTGTTCAGGAATTCGGTGTATCATTAAGTGTAGTGGAATTTTCTTAGTTGAATCCAAATCTCCTCCAACACATAAGTAACTTTAGTTCTCAATACTTCCTTATCTCGTAATATTCTAGAAATTGTTCATAAAACTTGTATGATTGATATTTAAAAAAATATTTAATTTCATATCCTCTAAAATTGTATCGAGGAAAATTTCTTGAAATGGACTTCATCAATTGACATAGGCGTTTTTATCACTTTGTCAAAAAAATCTTCAACCAGTCCATAGAAAATGTAGAGCGATTAAACCGAAGAAAAACCGAAGCCAACTTTCAATTTTCCAATAAAATCGAATTTTTGGACTCGACCGTAAGCAAGATGAAAACACTTTTAGAATGTAATTAAACATTAACACAATGTTTTATTATCGAGACACTTGAATAATTACACAAAATACACAATTTTGCAGAGCTGCTGACAATCATGATTTTGGCTCAAAGGCTTTTTAGCAACTGAAGTTGTTTTTAAGACAAAATCCTTCGATTTAGAGCGCGGTGTCTAGCAACTGCTTACAAACAAACAAAATCTTATGCGTCACTAAAGGGCTCCGCCAATCAGAACAAAGCATTAAATTAACTAAATTAGTAACAAATATCTATAAAGTATAATAATATTCTTGGGAATTATTTTACATTAAATAAAATTCACCATTGTTTTATTTACAGACAGATACACATGTTGATACCCTACTCGGCATATTTAGATTAAAGCAATTGGAATTCATAAATATTTTAACATTAAATTATGGTTGATATATGCCAGTTCATTATGGTAACTTCTACAAAAATAGTTAACGATAGCTAGAATTAGGTTGAGCGTATTCATTGCGAAAGTGATGAGTAACTACCATTTATGTAAGCGCTATATCGATTAAAACGCTTCTTCTTCTTCTTCTTCTTTGTATAGGCCAATGGCCTGTTAATTACCTACAAAACGCGTTATCCTTAAATATAAATAATTGTTTCCAAATTATTTTCGGTATTCGGAAAAATTATTTTCAAGTTACTTTCAAGGAAATTACGTAATAAAAAATTATTTATCACAACAACGATTATTATGCTGTTTTTTTTATATTTCGGGTCAATAATTTTCTGTTACGATACTATTGGTGCGTTTTGCTTGGTAACAAAAAATGAAAATGTACTGAAGTTTCACTACTTTAGCATCCCTTCAACTGATTATGTGTAGTTTATTTCATTTACTTGTATCGTATAATAAAATCAAAAAATTGTGCTGATTTATTTGTTTGATTCATACAAAATACCGGCTTTAAATTTAAAAAATTCAGAACTGTATAGTTTCAAAGATGCAGTTCAAAAATAATACATTTTATTATTGTTCAACTTGATCTCAGCTCCATGTTAAAGATCTTCCATTACTTTAAACAGTAATTATTATATCCTTACTTTCGTAAGTCAATTTCAGTTGTCGGCTTTCAATGTACTGGGTCAAGGACAAATTTTGTAGCAAAAAGTTGGAAGAAAGTCTCCGTGCCAATGTCGGAAGCAATAGAAAGTAAAACGTCGATTAGATACATCCGAACTGCCCCTTTTCTGCTGATGGACACTAACCACTTGAGAACACCCTCATAAGTTTCTGTAATAAAATAATGCAGCAAGTGGAGCGATTATTTCCTTCCCATCTGTTGTTTTCCAAGAAAAGCAATTATTTGCAAACAAGTGCCCATCACATTAAGGGCAATATTTGGTCAAAGTTCCAGCAGAAATTTTTCTTCCTAACTAATTTGGGAGTGTTTTAATATAAAATAAGGTTTTTTTACACAGCCCTGTTGGGAGTTAAGTGCGAACTCAAGATTAAATAAATTTCCCGTCAGGAAATTGTAAATTAACGACAATGTAACTGCTGGTTAAAGCACTTCCAAGTGGAAACCCGCACAAGATACCCAGAATCCCTGGGGATGTTAAATAATTTCATTTACGCCTACCTATGAATTACAAGTTTGTTCCCACAGGAAGACTCAGTTCCAGCCTTGCAATTTATTCATAAAACAGATTAGTTGCTAACTGCAATTCTCCAAGACAAGTTCGCCAACTTGGAGGTCTGCAGCCTGAAAATTTGCGGTTGGGAGTAAACTACAAGCCCTAATTTGTATCACCCGACCAAATGTATTATTTACTATATCGTATTAGTACTAATGTTGCAGTGCCAGTATACAAGATTATATTTAGACCAACATTATCAAACAATGCTGGATTTTGGAAAACTAATATCTTCGAACCAGTTGTCATAATTTTAACGGGTTTTTAAATATAAATAGAAGCATCTATTTATACCATCTGTTTTTAGATTTTGTCCTTTGAAAAATTAACATTATAGCTCACATCTAACAACAATCTTCCTCTTTATTAATGTTACTGTTTTTACAAAATCTAACCGCAAATCTAAATCAGTAGTGTTGCAAAACGTCTTAAGCATTCTAGGGACAAATACGTATCCTAACTGCTAGCTTACGTTCTACCAGTGCTGAACAGGCTCCTGAAAAGTGGCCAGCTTGACTACAAGCTACTTAGTGAAGCGTCTAGCTAAGACCTGTTACAAGTTACGTTTGCATAAAACTATCTACACTACAACTACTGTAATAGTAGCTACTGCAGACACTGTTCCTCTGCTTTTCACGTAAATTCAATTGAATTTCTATCTTAACTACAAAACAGTTGTTATAGTACTGTCGTTCGTGTAAACCTATTCTTTTACTGTCACCCACAATTCCATTAAGCCACCAGTATAAGCAATTGAACAAACCAATAACGGCAATTTAACATCTCTACTGCCTATTTGCATAAGTTTAAATTTAGATTAGCTTCCTACTTTGGCAAGGTCTTGCCTACTAAATGCAGTGACCAAATTGAATAGTTGAAGGTGCCTTTACAGGATATATAAGATTAAATTTTATTAATAGAATCAATCTACCGACATCAAAGCAAGTGTTTAATTTAAAGAAAACATTAGTATCAATAATAAATTTACTCTAATATCTTCAAATGACACAGAAACAAATGAAGCGGTTTAGGGAGAGAGCTGGAATGTGATGAAGCAGATAACTGTATAGTGATATCTATTACGTACAAGCAGAAGTTAAAGCAAAAGATAATTTGAGATTTACATAGATTAGGGTGATGTTACTGAATTTAAGAACCTATAAGCTGGTGCAACACAGTAGTAGAACTGCTACTGCCAAAACCACTAAGTTATGCAGAAGATCATCTTTTCAGTTCACAAAAGTCTATTCTATTCATATAATAATTACGCAACAGTTACTTAAAGCATTAGCTGCCATGAGTATCCTCAGTAAGGTATATCACTGTGCCATGAGGCTCCTCAACAACTATATGAATATTAACGTTTTCTATTGGCGCAGCGTGAACGTACAAGTTAAGTTTATATGGTATACTAGGAATTATCGTCTATCCGAATTTGACATGGTTTGAGCTGTGCTGCCATACGATTACTTAAATTAATTTAGTCTATTGTTTGGCCCTTGGATTTTACTTACTTTTATTTTATATGGCAGCAGCTAACGTGTTAAGTATTAAATAATGGTTAATTATTATGTAATGATTACGTAACGATTTTGTACCAGTTGCATAACTATTACGATTCACTACTTAACGGTTACACAAGAGTTACGTACTCGTTACGTAACATTTATGTATGTATAAGTAACAATATCACACAACATTTATGTAACATATAAGTAACAATATTATATAACGGTTACATAGTGAGCGCTAAAAGTTGTATTAATAAGAAGAAGAAGAAGAAATTTCAAAATAAACTGCTTTTAATGCAGAAGATATTTCGGATAAATCCTTTTATACACTCTTTAAAAATAAATTAGTATTCGCTCAAAAACTTTATGACTTTTCTAAATTCAGTTTTACTATTAAGATTTTATTTTCTTTCATACGGACGATTAATCAGAAGCAAATTAAGAAAAGGAAAAGCAGATATTTAACACGTCACGCGCATAAGAGAATGGAGATGATAAAATAATGAAAGACATGCGAGCTATTAAATCATCACAATGGACCATATAGAACCGATACTCGTAAAAAGACTCCTAGCAATATTTTTCCAAGTACTCTAGAAAGCACATACATATATTAAAGACAAATGGTCGCTGGCTAAACATGTTTGGGAGAAATCAATGTCATGGTAACTGGACCACATGAAAAGATGTTTGCAGACTACCTGTAGAGATAGAATAAGTACCAAAACGAAATGGATAGAAATGGAGGTCTCTCTTCAACCTATATCGGTCCAATACTGGACGAAGGTCTCTTCCCACTGTTTCCATTTTTATCTGTCTTATGCTTTTCTCTTCCAGTCTTTCCTTGCCGTTCTGGAAATATCATCGGACCATCGCGTCTTAGATCTGCTGCCATCTCTTTTTCCTCTGAGTATTCTCGAGTCCATTATCTTCCCGGTCCATCTTTCATCCAGGCACGCCCATCTCCATTTTAGTCTTGCAATTCTGGACCCAAAGTCAGTGACTTTTCTAGAATATCCAATCTACTTGTTTGTCATTATATCCGTGTTCCATAGCGCTCTGACTTACTACTAATTTATTCATTAGTCCCTTTGTTAGGGACCACGTTTCGGAATCATACATAACTGGTAACACACATTCTTCATATACTTTCGTTTTAAGACACTGTGGTAGTTCTGATTTAAAGACATTTTGTAACTTCCCGAACGCAGCGCAGCCTAATTTGATCCTTCTTGCAACTTCCTTCGCTTGACTTCTTTGCTTATTGTTATTGCTTGTCTTAAATATATGTACTCTGGGACCTGGTCAATATCTATGTCCTTTATTTTTATTGTTTGGTGTAATATCAAAATTTGCCATCACTTTACTTTTGTCTAGGTTCATCCGTAGTCCATCTAGTTCTAAAACGTTGTATAATTGACTTATCATATCCTGCATGTCTTGCTGATGTTGTGCGAATAGCACTCTATCATCGGCATATAGTAGGTGTGATAGATATTCGCCATTTATATTTATGCCTTTACTATCCCACATTAAGGTTTTCAAAAGGTCTTCCACAGCACTTATATAAAACTTAGGTGAGAGTACATCGCCCTGCTTACTCCTCTGCTTATGTTTATTTGTTTTGTTTTTTCATGCAATTGTATAGTAAATGTTGCTTTGTCATACAGATCCTTTATTAGTTGAATGTATCCGCTGTCAATTCTATTTCTTAGTAACGCATCCGTAATGGCCCATATCTCAATACTATCGAATGCTTTTTCGTAGTCTATGAATGTCATTTTTAAAGGTTAGTTGTATTCATTGACTTTCTGCACTAAATCTCTTATGGTCTGTATGTGGTCTAAGGTCTATGGTACTGACACTTTCTCCTAAAACCCGCTTGTTCAGGGGGTTGGAATTGATCTAATTTATAACTGATTCGATTTGCTATTACTTTCATAAATACCTTATAAAGATGTTACAGCAGCGATATTGGTCTATAGTTTTTTAATGGTGTTCGCCTTTCTTGAACAGTAATGTTACGATTGATTTTTTCCAGTTAGATTTTTTAGGTTAGGTTAGGTTAGGTTAGGTTTTTTCCTTCATTCACACATTTATTAAACAGTTCCTAAAGTTTTCTCCCTGGTATTTGCCATCACTTTTTTACAACTCTGCTACTACTCCATCCTCACCAGGATTTATGTTGTTTTTCATTTGGTTCATTGCTGTTCGTACATGACCAGTGATAATTTCAGGTATATCTCCTGTGCAATCTTTGGCCAGCTTTGTACGCGGATGTGTTTTTTGGGAAGCAGAGTAGGAAGAAAAGACCGACATGTCGAAAGAATGGAGGACTAAAGATGGCGAAAGGAAAGTTTAAAATGGTCAACACGAAGTAAGTGGGGGAAAAGGCTCTATATGAAATATAATGGAAAAGAAAGAATTCAATAGAGGCGACTGGAAAAACATAAAATATCGATATCTGAAAACGGCCAACGCGTAACAGAATAGGAAACTATACGAGCATAACACTACTATAAGACTAACTAAATAAATAAATGAAGATTTGAAAGTTCCCGTAAGTGAAAATTTCTACAAGAAAGTAAAAAACAATTAAAATTTAGTATTTAAAGGAAGATGTCTACAATTTCTAAAATTTTGAGACAGGAATATCGAAGTTTCGATGTCAGTATTGGATATTGTGAAAAATTTGTCTGGAAAGTTTGTGTTAATTATACGGTTCCATAACTACTTATACTGCGATTCCTCGAAATAATCGAAAATTCTAAAGAAATCTATTCCATTTGAGATGAAGATTATACTTCTCGGAATTCCAGATCTTTTGAGGAACAGGATATCGAAAACACCGACAGTTATTTTTAAAGACGTCTCCAAACATTCCAGAATGAAATTAAACAGAGATTAACATTTTCTGAAAAAAGATACATAATCCATTTAAAAAAAGTGGAAGTTTTCGGGGCAAAAATCATTACTTTCGAGATATAATATTATAATTTGAAGACAAAAATTTTGAAGGAAGGAGTCGTATATCCAAGAAAAATTTGTAAATTTAGAGAATATTGATCGACATTTTTAAAGAAAAACCGGAAATCATTCTTGACCATTAAGGCAAGAAATTTCAAAATTGTATGTTCCCATACGAAAATAGAAAGTTTTCAGAAAAAACTTTGAACTTTTAATACCAGATTATGCGATGTTTCGTATTCTATCAAAAAATGTATGTTTTTATAATTACATTTTTTAGGAAATTGTTGTAAAAAGCAAAATCTAAATTTTATTAAGTTAGAGGAACCCATCCGCAACATCTTATTAAATTTTTAAAATTCCACCAACATCAAAATTTTTGACATTAAAGTTTTGAGTTGTTTTAGAAAATAGTAAAGGTGAAATCGAAAATTTTATAATATAAATGTAGAATTTTCAATTGTAACTAGAAAATTTAAAGACTGAAGTGGGAATTTGGAAGAATTTAGAATTCGGTTATTTCCAAAATTATTTTTCAATGAAATAATATATAATTCTTATTTTCCAATAGGAAATATATGCATTAAAGAAAGGGAATTTATAAATTGGAGTGTAAAGTTGGAACTTGCTAGGCGATTTTTCGGAAATAAGCTATAAATTTCGAAATTAAGCTTTTTTGACAATACAACAGAAATCCTCCATTAAAAGTTAAGCATAGCAAAATTTAAGTTTGAAATGTCTGGAAATGAAACAAGAATTCAAAAACAAAGTAAGTCGTTGGTAAATTTTACAATCCAATTTAGAAGTTTTTACAATACAATTAGAAAATTTAATATTAAAAACTAAAGTTTACAAAGCAAGTCGAAAACTAAGACTAAACTATTCAAAAATGAACAGGGATATTGTAATATAAAGCATATATGTTGCCGTCTATTATTGATAATTAGAGAAAGCGACAATGTTTGATGTTAAAAAACAAAAAACAATCGAATCCAGTTGCAATTGTTTAACAGTATTGGTGTCAAGTCGAGTTTGTGTGTTTGATTGAATAATCTTTTCTGACTCCTTAAGATCTTTTCTGTTCATTGTTTTTTATTAGTGTATTACACTTGTGTTCTTAATAATAAACAACAATGCAGAGAAACATTTTAACAATAGAACAACGAAATTTAGCCGTTGTAAGAGGAGATCACCAGGTCGACATTGCCGATATGTTAGGAACCACGCAGAGCGTAATTTTCACGTGCCCTTACGAGAAGGCTTGGAAGTGGATCGCATCACAACACCTCCTGAGAATCGACTTCTGGTAATTAATACAACAATGGCTCCCTTTTCCACTGCTCGACATCTACAGTAAGTGCTCCAGAATATCACAGAAAATCGAGTATCCGACCAAACTGTGAGAAATCGATTGGTTGTGGTAGAACTTACGTCATACCGTCTCCTGAGATATCCCGCAAGAACTGTGGCTCAACGAAGACACCGGGTGGAATGGTCAAGACGTAGGCTTCAAGAAGCGACACCTTGGGATGTAATACTGTTTTCGGATGAGTCCAGATATTGTCTCATCAATGATAGCCGGCGTCAAAGAGAATATTGTAGTGCCGGACATGGTACCATATCACAGTTGTCTTTGGTGGCGGTGATCTTATGGTATGGGCTGGAATTTCTTCAGGGTGATTTACTGACCTCCATATCTGTAATGGTACACTCACGGGTCAAAGTTATGTTATATCCAATAGATCATTATGGACCATGTTCTGAATTGTCACAACGCTGTTGGACGGGAATATTTTGTTTTTCTCGACGACAACGCAAGGCCGCATCGTGCTCGGGTTGTTTTAAAGATGCTTCGAAATGAGGAAATAAACCATCTTGTTCTTCTTTCGGTATCTCCAGACGTCAACCCCATGAAACATACATGGGACCTTTTCCAGAGACAGCTGGATCATCATAATCCAAGGCCTACTACTATGCAATAACTGAGCGATGTATTGCCGGCATTATGACATCAAATTCCACAGGTACATATTGAGCAGAGGAGTTGTTACTGCCAGAGGAGGTACCACGCGATATTAGAATTTAATAAATTCAAGTTAAGTGAAAGGAGACAATAACAATTTTCATTCTCATATTGTTAAATTTCTTCTTTAAGCGTACCTTTTGTTGTAATATTCATGTTCATTACTAAAAAAACGTTACCTTTTGTTGTTTTGGTAGTTTATTATTATAAATGCAATTAGTGTTGCCTTTAAGTGTCTTACACAGCAACATCCCTCTTCATTTTTGAGTAATTTATCACCAAAAAAAAATTACGAAATAACATATAGAAATCGGAAATTAGAAACAGAGTCCTAAATTGCTAGATCTACGTAGGAAATAGCTAAACAGAAGTCAAGTCTACTAGAAAATATGTTGCAAAATCGGTGTTAAAGTTTTCAAAGATGGAATTGGCAACACCTAAGCTAAAATCCAAATCTTCTAAATCTTATAAAATAATTTTAGGAAGTGTCGATAAGTTCTAATTCTAAATGAAAGACAACAGAAATCCTCCATGGAAAAGTCGAGCACTGCAAAATTTAAGTTTAAAATTTCTGGAAATAAAGCAAAACTTAAAAATTAAAGTAAATCATTAGTAAATTTGTTAATGCAACTTAGAAGTTTTTTCCAATCAGTAAAAAATTCAAAATTAAAGACTAGAGTTTGGAAAGCAAGTCGAAAACTAAAACTATTGTAATGTAATGATCTGCGTACTGCAAACTGCAAAATTTGCTGTAACCCAAATTACGAACTATAGTATGGACAGATCTTACACTCTCAGCAACATTTTCTGAAATTTCTCTAATTTAAATTCCACGATTTTCTATAATAAGGCCTTCCACACATGCGATATTGTTTTCTGTTAATGCAGTACACCGTGCACCTGGTCGTGGCTCAGGCATAGTGTCCTCTTTTCCATTCTTAAATTTTCGGCATCATTCCTTCACAGTTGGGTACGCAATACATTTCCCTATACTGCTTGCATTCGCGTATGAATCTGCAATGGCTGCACACCCTCAGCGCATAAAAGTTGTAGGACCGCAAGCTGATAAAGCTTGCACGCATCTTCAACAACAAACGCTAGCTCAAAATCGAAGTTTTAATAGTCAGAATCAAATTCAAACGCCAGAAACGTATTAATGTGTTGCTTACGAACAATACTAGCATTAACAAACGTTATTTGAATGATTGCATTATTTATTTTCAAGGCTAGGTTGATCAAAGATGGGTTTCAGTTGAAAAGCCTTGTATAATTGGAAAACAGCTAAATGTCGTAGAAAATATATTGAAAAATCCGACGTTAGAGCATGAAACTGTGAGGAAAGAGTTGAGAAGTTCCAGTTTAGTAGACAATGTGAGATAAATGTTGCAATTATTCAGAAATAACTTCCTAACTCCAAAAACGTTTGAAGAAAGTCAGAAATTATAAAATCTAAATAATAATGTCAGTCGGCATAATAGGTATACACAAATATTGGGTTAACGGCCAAGGGCAAATAGAATAGAAACTATTCTATTTTTAATCAAGCTTTCGAAATAATTTATTTCTTCATCAGGATTCTGGAAATTCCAAGAACCAATGTTAATAATTTATAAATGTTAGGTTAGCTCTTACTTACAAATCAAAGTTCTAACATTGGAATCACGACATAGCGCGTACTCGAGGTCTAACATATTAATCATAAGTTAACAAATAATCACAGATGTGTCAGAATAAGTTAAGAACAAACAAACAATTTAAAACCATTTAAAACACGACTTAAGTCGCCATATGCGGATCTTATCACAGGAAGTTAGTTCTAATACCAACTATTCAAAACTAAATAACATGAAAAGAAGGCGGGAAATTGAAAAACCGCCATGAAATTCACAAAATGAAGTGAAACCCAGACAACCGATTTTTTACAAATTAATCCAAATCATCAACAACATTAAATGTAGGATCAATATTATGTATACTATTAAAATTGAGTAAATAAGAATAGATACTACTTAAGTTATCAATGTCAGTTCTAAAATTTATGCTAAGTGGGTTACAAACAATATGAGTCATTTCAAGGAAAAGTCT
>JABXWE010024726.1:0-31815 GCA_014611495.1 Limonius californicus | reverse complement strand
ACGTCTAATATTTGACGTACGATGTCTTAATTCGTCCGATATAGGAAGCGACCATAGCCTTGTCTTCAGTAAAGGATAGACAACTAAGATTGCTTTACTTGCGTTAATGTTTTTATCAATTTATGCCGTAATTATTGTTAATGTATTACTTCCCTTGTCTTTTTTTTTCAGACATAAGCCCTAATTAATATTTATTTGTTAGATTAAAATTTAGACAGATAACTAAGGTTAATTTTCTTGGGTTAATGCTTTGATCGAATTTTGAACATATAGGGTAATTATTGTTAGTTTATGTCTTGGCTTAAATTTATTAACTTATTTTTGATGGTGGAATTTTGGACAGATATTCCAATACTTATTTCTTGGCTTAATTTGTTTGGCTGATGTTTGGACAGATACTGTTACTAACATTTATTGTTTGGCTTAAATTTTTAATTGTTTTATTTTTTGGATAAATAACTAAGATTGCTTCTCTTGCGTTGATGTTTTTATCGACTTATGCTGTAATTAATGTAAATTTATTACTTCTCTTGATTTTTTTATTTTCAGACATAAGCCGTAACTAATATCTATTTGTTAGATTAAGATTTAAATAGATAACTAAAGTTAATTTTCCTGGGTTAATAGTTTGATCGAATTTTGAACATATACGGTAATTAATGATAATTTATATCTTGGCTTAAATTTATTAATTTATTTTTGACAAGATAATTAATATTGATTTTCGCGAGTTAATTATGTACTGTTAATTTTATGGTGGAATTTTGGCCAGATATCCTAATACTTACTTCTTGACTTAATTTGTTTGGCTGATGGTTCGACAGATACCGTTACTAACATTTATTTTTGGCTTAAGTTTTTTTTTTGGATAGACAACTAAGATTGCTTTTCTTGCGTTAATGTTTTTATCGAATTATGTGGTAATTAATGTTAATTTATCACTTCGCTTGTATTTTTTTTTATTTTCAAACATAAGTCGTAACTAATATCTATTTGTTAGCTTTAAGATTTAGACAGATAACTGATGTTGATTTTCTTGGGATAAGAGTTTGATCGAATTTTGAATAGATACGGTAATTAATGTTAACTTACCTCTTAGCTTAAATTTTATTACTGATTTTTGATAAGATAATTAATAATTGATTTTCTCGAGTTAATTATGTACGTGTTAAATTTGCTGGTTGAATTTTGACAGATATCGCAATACTTATTTCTTGGTTTAATTTGTTTGGCTGATGTTTGGGACCAGGATTACCCATTACCAACATTATTTCTGGGTTTATTCTTTTTAATTGTTTTTTTGGATAGACAACTGACATTGCCTTTATTGCGTTAATTTTTTTATCGAATTATGGATAGATGTGGTAATTAATGTTAATTTTTCACTTCGCTTGTATTTTTTGAGTTTCAGACATAAGCCGTAACTAATATTTATTTGTTAGCTTAAGATTTAGACAGACCACTAAGGTTAATTTCCTTTGATCGAGTTTTGAACAGATACGGCAATTAATGTTAATTTATTTCTTAGCTTAACTATTTTTACTGGTTTTCACTTTTCACACTAACTAATATTTGCTTTTTGTCTTAAATTTTAGTTAGATAACCGAAATTCATTCTCTTAAGTTGACTACGTTATGTTAATGATCTGATGAAGGTTTTGGTTTCTTAATTTAATTGTTTGCGCAGCTTTGGGAACAGATAACAAGTAAGGAACATTTCTATTGCGTAATTGTCTACTCCAATTTTAGACAGATAAGAAATATTTATTTTATTTGTTTATTTTTGGTCAAATCTGGTACAAACACGGTAATTATTGTTAATTTTTTCCTTGGCTTAAATACTTTTAGGGATTTTAGACGGATGTCGTAACCGATATTTCATTTTTGTATTAATTTTTCGTTAGATAGTTGAGATTGATTTTCTTAACTTGATTATATTATGTAAGTTAATTTATTATGAAATTTTGGATCGATAGTCTGATGAGAATCTACTTGTTGGCTTAATTGTTGGTGTGACAGATATTGAAACTAAGATATATTTCTTTGCTTAATTGATTTTATATTGTTAATATTTTGATCGAATTTTCAACAGGTTCGGTAATTAATGATAATTGAAATCTTGACTTAAATTTTTTTACTGTTTTACGTATAGATACGATAACTAATACTTATTGCTTACCTTAATTTTTGGACAGATAATTAAGGTTGAATATCTTTGGTCAATTTTTTAATCTAGTTCGGAATGGATACTCTACTGTAGGGTAATTTATTTCCTGGCTTATATTTTTTTTAGTTAATATCCCATAACTAATATTTATTTTTTGCCTTAGTTTCTGGTCAGATAACTAAAGCTGATTGAGTTAATTATGTTCATTTAATTTTACGATGGAGTTTGGGCAGATATCGCAACAAAGATTTAGTTCGTGGTTTAATTTGTTTGCTTATTGTTTAGATAAATACCGTAATAAGGCCTTATATATTTGCTTAAATGGTTTTAACGAATTTTGGGCAGATACCGCAACTAATATTTTTTGTTTTGTTTTTCGTCAGATAATTGAGATTGAATTTCATGAGGTAATTATTTTGAGTTTATTTTCAATGAAATTTTGGATAATTTTGACGTAAATTTATTTCTTGGGTTAATTGTTTGTTGCACTTTGCGGCGGACATTAAACTAAGATGTATTCTTTTCGCTTAATTGATATTTTATTGATGGAACTTTGGATAGATATGGTAATGAATGTGAATTTATTATTTGGCTTACATTATTTGTACTGATTTTCAGACAGATACCGTAACGAATATTAATTTTTTGGCTTAATTGTTTGTGCGATATATTTCTTTGCTTAATTTATTTTCTTGTATTAATTTGTTTATCGAATTTTGGTCAGGTGCGGTTATTAATGTTAATTTATTTCTTGGCTTATATTTAGTTCGTGATTTTTATTCACATACCGTAACTAAACTTTATTTATTGGCTCAATTTTTTGATTGACTTCTGGGCATACACGGAAAGTACAAAAAAATTTTAAGATGTATTTCTTGTCTTCGGTATGAATTAGTTTCCTTTATTTTGCTATATGTAGCACTTCTAGTTGTTCTAAATTTTATAGAATTCTACTACCTATTTTTAAAAGTTATTCGCGAATTTTCGGATTGTTCGAATTGATATTTGTGGAAATTAGGTTAGGCAATGACAGATAGAGCATTTCATTTAGCTGAATTATCATATATTAGTAACAGATGAAATATAATAATATAATACACGACATTTTTTCACATGCAGAGTCAGATACGATAACCTTTTTTTCGCATACGCTACAACACAAAAATTGAGTAATTTAATGTCCTTCGGGTTCGTAGGCGGATTTCCAAATATCAACTAAACATACAGATGAGTGAAACCTGTAGAACATAATAAGAGGTAGCGTCATATGTCCAAGGATAGTCCATAAAACTTTTCCGTAGAAATCGTATCTGTGATCTTGCAGCCCGTGTGACTTGATCTCAAATGTTTGCGATATCCACAATGAGACGTTACACACAATCAAAAATGTTATCAATTCTCTGCCCGGCTTTTGCTGTCGAAGTTCTCTTGAATTGCTGCAGCGCCGCAAACCATCGATTATTAGAGGTGTTTGGACCAACATTTGAAGAACCTGTAAAGAATTGACTTTAATATTCTGTATTTTCTGTGTTTCTTTGAGGGTAGTTTTAGGTGGCATCGTTGACAGTTGTCTCAATTGTCTTAAAATTAGCTAAAATAAACGTTTTTACGCCGATGGGAGGAGAAGTTAGTTTCTCCTAAAACAAAAGAGGGGCAGAAGTGAAGTATTATTCCCTAGGGAGATAATGTGACATATTTTCTCCCTAGGGAGTTTGTATTATTGTTTAACAATAAGAAAAGTAGTAGTAGTATGAATGCAAATTTAAGAACTTATTTATTTACAAGCCGCATCATACAGATTTCTAGACTTCGCTGGTAGCAAGTTAAGAATCACTGCAGAAGCAGTATCAACAATTTCTCGAGGTTCTCCCTCGATTTCTTGTTCCATCACCGTTAACAATTTTCAAAGCTGTATTCACAAATGTCAGTTTGTTTATAAGCAATTTCTTTCTGTCACCATGGTTGTCAAGATACGAATTCCACAAACTACTAATTATTACAGATCGCTTTGACGAAATTTTTATTCTTCCTTAATTTTCGTGTTTTCATCGGCGTAAAAAATAGTATATACACCTCGGGACCGAATGCTATTTTTCCCGCGGTGCTTTGTAGCTCTCGGGCTTCGCCCTCGAGCTACAAAGCGCACCTTAGGAAAAATCTAGCATTTCTGCCCCTTGGCCTATAATGTACTATTATTATTATCGTCCTAGCTACATTAATGAGCAATATTTCTACATAAGTAGTATAATTTTAGTTAACAGACAACATACCTAAGGCTAATAAATGGAAAAATGAGTCCCAATATTGATGAGAACTGCTAGAAAATTAGTCATTTAACACAACGAGCAGCGACAAAGCTATAACTTAACTAAATAACTATTTAGCTAATAGAAAAATATTATCAATTACTTTCAATTCGGATAAGATAAAGTAACGAATATCATGGATTCGTTACGAAGAAAGCTGTACTAGATTATGAAATTCCAGGTCGGTTTAGGAGCCCCACACATTTATCGAACAAAAAATATGCTATTCGTATTTAATTTTTTTAAATGTAAAGTATACTTGTATCACAATCCTTTCCTTGTGGGATGGATGTTATTTTATTTATTTTAAAGCTTGCAATTAGTGATCGGCGTATCTCGAATGAATTCATTCGAAATGTTCGATTATGCATATATCTCGAGATGCAACTAATTCGTTCGAATGACAAAAGCGTATCGAATAAAATACTTTGAAATATTCGATTAAGCATGTATCTCCGAGATGCGAGTAATTCATTCAAATGAAAAACTTATCTATTACGTACGTTTAGCGACGCGCTCATCGGGAATGAAATAATTCGAAATATTAGATTATGCATGCATCTCTGAGATGCTAGTAATGCATCCGAATGATAAAAACTACTCTAATACGTGGCGTGCGTATCTCGAATGAAACAATTCGAAATATTCGGTTATGCATGCATCTCCGAGATGCGAGAATTTCATTCGAATGATAAAAGCTTCTGTAATACGTACGTTTTAGCGACGCGCGCTTTCGAATGAAATAATTCTAAATATTCGATTATGCATTTCCGAGATGCGAGTAATTCGTTCGAATGATAAAAACTTCTCTAATACATGCGTTTAGCGACGCGCGCTTTTTGAATAAAATAATTCGAAATGTTCGATTACGCATGCATCTCCGAGATGCGAGTAATTCGTTCGAATGATAAAAACTTCTCTAATACATGCGTTTAGCGACGCTCGCTTTCAAATGAAATAATTCGAAATGTTCGATTACGCATGCATCTCCGAGATGCCAGTATTTCATTCGAATGATAAAGCTGCTCTAATACGTGGCGCGCGTATCTCGAATGAAACAATTCGAAATAATCGGTTATGCTGCATTACCGTGATGTTAATGTTTCATTCGAATGATAAAAACTTATCTATTACGCACGTTTAGCGACGCGCTTATCGGGAATGAAATAATTCGAAATATTAGATTATGCATGCATCTCTGAGATGCGAATAATTAATTCGAATGATAAAAACTTCTCTAATACGTACGTGTAGCGACGCGCCTATTTCGAATAAAATAATTTGAAATATTCCGTTAAGCATGCATTTCCGAAATTCGAGTAATACGTTCGAATGAGAAAAACTTCTCTAATACGTACATTTAGGGACGCGCGCTTTTTGAATGAAATATTTCGAAATGTTCGATTACGCATGTATCTCCGAGATGCGAGTAATTCGTCCGAATGATAAAAACTACTCTAATACGTGGCGCCCGTATCTCGAATGAAACAATTCGAAATATTCGGTTATGCATGCATTTCCGAGATGCGAGAATTTCATTCGAATGATAAAAACTTCTGTAATACATACGTTTAGCGACGCGCGCTTTTAAATGAAATAATTCTAAATATTCGATTAGGCATGCATTTCCAAGATGCTAGTAATTCGTCCGAATGATAAAAACTACTCTAATACGTGGCGTGCGTATCTCGAATGAAACAATTCTAAATATTCGGTTATGCATGCATCTCCGAGATGCGAGAATTTCGTTCGAATCATATAAACTTCTATAATACATGCGTTTGGCGACGCGCGCTTTTTGAATAAAATAATTTGAAATGTTCGATTACGCATGCATCTCCGAGATGCGAGTATTTCATTCGAATGATAAAAACTGCTGTAATACGTATGTTTAGCGACGCGCGCTTTTATATGTAATAATTCGAAATATTCGATTTCGCATGCATCTCCGAGATACGAGTAATTCGTTCGAATGATAAAAACTGCTCTAATACGCGGCGCGCGTATCTCGAATGAAATAATTCGAAATATTCGATTATGCTGCATCACCGTGATGTTAATGTTTCATTCGAATGATAAAAACTTGTCTAATACGTGCGTTTAGCGACGCGCTCATCTTGAATGGATTAATTCGAAATATTCGGTTATGCATGTATTTCTGGGATGCGAGTAATTCGTTCGAATGATAAAGACTGCTCTAATACGTGGCGCGCGTATCTCGAATGAAACAATTCGAAATATTGGGTTATGCTGCATCGCCGAGATGTTAATGTTTCATTCGAATGATAAAAACTTCTTGAATTATTTCGTTTCCTTGTTCGGCTGGTAATCGAAATATCGCTTGTGGCGGTATATAATTTGAGTAGTATTCGAATGAATTTTTAATTCGAGAAGATACTAAAAGTTAAACTACAAAGTAATCTATGTGACTTGTTTTGTGTGATGGGGTCGCATCCCCGCATTACCGAAGCACCGAAATAAGAAGAGACAGAAACTTGAACGAGGAAGTTAAAACCGAAACAAATAATGCTTCGCGAATATCAGGATGTATGAAGGATCTAGTATGGGGGAATAAGTACATAACAAAAGAAAATAAAGTTAGAAGTTATAAGGCAGCAGTAAGGCCGACTCATATTAGCACATGACAAAGACAAAACAACTAGCAAATACTAGCGAAATAAAACTATTAAGGATGATACAAGAAAAAACATTCCACGACAGAGTGCGAAATACAGAAATATGTGAAATGTGCCACATACAAGACGCAACATCATAACATGTATTATCAGAGATGGAAGGAAATACTGGAATAAACACGTAGATCGCATAGAGGAGAACAGATTAGTAAAACAGTTGCACAGAGACATTCAGCTGAAGGCAAATGAGAAAGAGGTAGACCCCCAAAATGGTGGAAGGGATGTTAGACATCTACATTTGACGAAATGTACTAGACATTAAAAGTTGGGGTTTGAACAGGCTTATAGCCTGCTTAATAAGAGTAAGAAGAAGAAGAAGGAAGTTAATTAGATACGGAGGGTTTGTAAAGTGGCCTCCAAGCTCTCCAGACTTAAATCTTCTAGATTTTTATCTTTGGAGCATCTACAGTAGCTGGGGTATAGTGTTGGTATAATACTAATGGGCAATCACTTGACAGTATCAATCGATGTGTCAAATGAAATTAGCAACAACAATGTATTGTTTTGAGTGTAGGATTCGCTGATTAGTCGGTGTCAAACTTATATTTGTCAGACTTGTATTCAATCCCAAGGAGAATTTTGATCATTTTTTAATAGAAGTAAATGCCTTTATTATGTCCCTTAAGAATTTGATTTTGTTGTGTTAAAGGACACTTGATTTAAAGGTTTCGAATTAGGTATGCCATTAAAACTAGTTGCATAATTCCTTACACAATCTTTACTCAAAATGACCTCATAAACAAATAGCGAAGTTGTCTACACTACTTGTGAAACATCCTGAACATTCTCAACGTACATAAATTGATTTTACAAATTTGAGACGTGGTCAACGACCCCATTACCTATAGATCTAGTAAATTTGGCTGGCATTCTTTGTGCACCCTCTTATTGCGAAGTTGGGCGCAGTTTTATCAGATAACTTACCTTAACAGAAACAGATACAACGCTAAGGATACTTCCAGATTGAAGAGCCGGAACAATGCTAAAAATAGCGCTGAGGAAAAAGGCGGGTATACAAATAAAGAGAAGTAGGTCATCTAGAAGAGAAATAGCATGGCTGTTGACATCGAGTTTAGTTATTTGACGATAAGCGCAAATTCCGGTAGCCGTCATGAAAATCAGCAGAATAATATCCGTCACGACGATTACAAACAGCGCTAAATCGATGTACCGCCTGAAAAATAATAGTAAAACTGTAAATGCAATGATGGATACTGAAATGCAAAATACACGTGTTATATTTTCACAGCTTCATTAAACAAATATTGGTGGTCAGTGGTTAGTTAGCACCAGATATTAAAATAAGTTGGAAAATATTATTCAGTGCATCAAATGGTTGATTGATTGTTGAAAATTGTTACTTACTCATCATTGATTGCAATGAAATATAAGATAATGCTGACGATACACACAACAAAAACAACGATTCCTCCAAATAATCCCCTGTTTGCCGAATGACAATCGGCATGGATTACTAAATTACTTTCTTCGTTGCCAGCATTTGGAACATTGCAGTTTTTGCTGAGGATTTTGGCTGTGTTTGGTATACTTTCGGACTGCTTACAGTTGGCAATGTTTTGCCAAATTATGAACAAAATACCCACTAAAATAAGAGGTTTTAGTTTCAATATTCATTTTAATAATAGATCTGCACGTAAATGTTTTATAGCCGATTACATATAACGAGTCTTTTAATGTTTTATTTTAATCACCTTTAGGTAATGGTTTTTTGTATCTAAGTAATTTGTATCAAACTAAATCTTAACAATTTTATATTTCTAAACAGGGTAATCCAAATCCTCTAATATACAAAACTACAAGTGTAATTTAAATTTTGTTATACAAGATGTCTCAACGAAAACGTCTATTAAAAGCTGTTGATAAAATAAATTAATAATAAAAAGCCGTCCTAAGGGCCTCAATTATCTTACTTATAGACGCCATTTTATGGAATCGGGAATATGTACGTTTTAAATTTCAGTAAGTTTTGCAAAATCTGCCAGAAAGTGATTATAAATTCTCATGAAGTTTTCGTACTTCTTCAATTACGAATTGGCGAGAATAACTTCATATTTTAAACGATTAAATTTAATAATGCCCGTAATTTTTGATTTAAATATTAAGTAGTGTGGTAGGTGCGTCTAAAAATTTAATAAAAAAAGAACGGTTTAGTAAATTTGTTTCCTTTTGATTTCATAAAGCCTTAAGTATATATTTTCTGTTGCAATAATACATACAACTAAAGCATCTACGTTCAACTATATATGTACTGAGCCCACGTTAATCTGTAGGTCCCCTATGTCTGTGGCATTTTAAACGCGCTATGTTTCGTAAGAGATTCGAAGAAGAAAATATATTTTTATTACCATCTTATGTAAATAGTAATTTATGTTATGTCACAGTACTATTTCCTATGAATAGTTTTGTCTTGCGGCGTTTTATTCATTTTCATGATGTGATGCTTGGTAACACTAAGCAAAAACGGTATGCGAAGACAAGATTTTCGTTGCCTTGCTGTAGTTGTTGCGAATATGTTAAATAATTACTTATTAATCCCAAATCAGATTCTAAATCGAATTCATTAAAAACTGATAAATAGCATTCCAAAAGTAGAGAGTCTTGCATTAATATCAAAGTGGGAAACAATTTCTCAAAAGTAGCAACAATTGGAAAAAAAGAATAAAACCATGGTATCCGCCACAGCTTTTTATACAGGGTGTGCATAAATTAACGAAAAAGCTACACGTGGAGGTGTTCTTCGTAAAATTCTTATTCGAAAATCTTAATACTCAAATGTCGTACCTTGCTTCTTGTGTTCTCTGGGACTATTTAAAAGAAACATACATTCGGCAACACTGCATCCAAGCAGGTGTTGTTACTATGCACGATACTAACTACTTATAATAATTGTGCGAATTGAAAACCGTCTGCTTGTAAACATAGCTCCAACCTTCGTGGTATCGTTTGCATTACTCCCTCCAGTATTTCTGGTGTAATTTCTAATACTGCCGCGTTAATTCTATTTCTAACTTAGTCAACAGCGTTTGGTGGAGGCGCAGTATAAACTTTTTCTTTAATAAAGCTCCAAACAAAACAAAGGAATCGGGTGATTTGGCGGGCCATAGAATTGGACCGCCGCGATCAATCCATCTGTTTCTGAAGTGTTCCCCTAACCACTCTCTAGTATGGCAAAAATGACCACCAGCTCCATCATGTTCAACGGACCCTCATCAATAACTGGTTCCAAAACATTGAGGTATTCGTCGGCATTAAGCCGGTTTGGTAGGTAATTTGGTCCAACAACCCTGTGGTTTATTATGCCCAGCTGTACATTAATGGAAACCCTTCTATGGTGACCACATTCATGAAATGTATGTGGATTTTGTTCAGTCCAATAGTGAGTATTATGCATATTAAACACGCCTACTCTGGTAAACATGCACTCATCGCTCCAAAGAGTACATCTTAAGTAGTTACCATTGTACCAAATTCTATTTATAAAACTGGTAAACAAAAATCAACTTTTTTTTATGACATGGATAAAACATGGCGTATATTATGTAAAATTTCACCGGAAAGAAAAAATGAGCTTGGATTTTCTCTATTACCCACACTTTATTTGCTACGAAGTGTTGTGCGTTATACGGAAATATATCAGTATCGGTATGTTCTTAATGTTGCACTTACTTCAAAATGTTGTTGCGGATGTTTTACGGCGATATTTGGTCTCTGGGACATCACGGATTAATGTCCAGCAGTAGTAATCAGCAAGCAAACTAGGATTCCATACGCCTTGGTATCGCTTTTCCATGGTTGCAACGTCTTGGTAGAACCGTTCTCCATGTTCCTCGCTTACGGCACCCAAATTTTCGACAAGAAATCGAGATGAGTATCCAGAAAATGAATCTTTAAAGACACGTTACATCCCATTTCTCTGTAGGCGCTAAGTAATTCAGTAACAGTGTGTTTGTAATTTTCATCTTTGAAATTTCCAAGAAAATTGGTCACAACTGTTGGAAAAGCTCTCCATGCTCCTAGTTCAACTTTATTCACCAATTGTCAAATTCTCCATCTTTCATTACTTCTCGTATTTGTGGTCCCACAAATATGCCCTCTTTAATTCTTGCCTCACTAACTCTTAGAAATTTCTGTTTCAGATACAAGAACCCTCTTCCGTTCCGATCTAGGATCTAGTACTTTAACGAAATTTTTCATTAAGCCCTTTTAATATGCAGTAGTGGTAGAAATACGTTTTTAGGATCAACCAGTGGTTCGTTGGTAATATTTCTTTGACCCGGAGTTAGTGCTTGATGTAGTGGCCATTCTCTCTGTATATAGTGACGATCTCGTGCACGGTTGTCCCATTCACACGGAAACAACAGTATTTTGTATACCCCAGCTGAAGTCCGAGAAGAAGCGCTATCACTTTTAGGTCTCCACAGATTGACCATTCGTTTTCATTATACCGTATGTATTCTAGGAGATATCGCATATTCTCGTATGATTCCTTCATATGAACGGCATGAGCTATAGGTACAGATGGGTATTTATTGCCGTTGTGAAGCAAAACTGCTTTTAAGCTGAGTTTTGAAGAATCTATAAATAGGCGCCAATGGCTTGGTTCATGTTTCTGTCCTAATGCCTGAAATAAGTTGTCAACATCCGTGCAATACACCAAAGTCCCTTCTTGAGGATATTCCAGCATTTTAATCTTGATGTTAGAAGTTCTGACTGTGATTTTGCTAGTTTTAAATCTCGAACTAAATCATTCAGTGCAGTCTGGGAAATCAAATGAGGTTCTGTTGAACATTCTGGTGCTTGAAATAGTGGATCATTGTCGAATTCCTGTGCGAATTGCATATCACCACCGATGCTTTCAGGTTGTTCTTCGTCCAAACTTCAAGATTTTGATGGATTTGGGATAGGAAGATCTTCACTATGTTCGATGAGCTGTAAAACTAATGGTAAATTGGGATACTGCACAGTATGCTTGGACTTCGATCCGATGCCCAGTATGTTAGAGTGGCAAAAGTAACAATCTGTGGCATGATCTTGCTGTTATCTTCACACCGTTGGTACTGCAAAGCGAATTTTAAGTTTTGTACCTTTCAATCTTTCAAGTTAGATGACTACGAGCCTGTTGAACAAGTAGCGTTCACGTTACTGTTACTGATAGAGAAAACGATTGAACATAACCTGAGTGTATGCTTGGTCTTTGTAGACTTCTATAAAGCATTTTGATTCCATAGAACATTGGATAATTATTAACAGTCTCAAAAATGCACGCATTGACAACAGATACACACAGATTATACAATATATACACGAAAATGCAACATCGACGGTTAAGCTACATCAAAATACAAACGAAATTAAGATTAGCAGAGGAATCAGGCAAGGAGACACTATCTCCCCAAAATTATTCAATACAGCCCTGGAGGAGATATTCAAACGTCTACAGTGGCAAGATAAAGGTATTTGAATAAATGGCAAGAGGTTAAAACTTAAGATTCGTCGACGATATGGTTATCGTAGCGGAAAATCCAACAGACTTACAACAAATGTTGAGAGCACTAAACATGAGGCGGGTAAAGCAGGACTTAGATTAACTTAAAGAAAACAAAAAAAGAAGATCCACATATCATGATTGATCGATACCACATGAGAATGTCGAAAAATACATATACCTGGGCCACCAAATACAACTACGAAGAGACGGTCAAACAGCAGAAATATATAGAAGAATAAGACTTGCCTGGTCCGCGTTCGAAAAACTTGGGCATATAATTAAAAATAAAAATATTCCTTTAAAACTTAGATCAAGACTGTTTGATAAATGCATCCTTCCAGTCCTGACTTACGGCTGCCAAACATGGACTTGGATAAAACAAACACTGAATAAAATAGCAGTCACACAAAGATCCATGGAGAGACAGATTATTGGCATACCTTTAAAAGATAAAAAGAGAAATCATTGGATTAGACAAACTACAGGGATGAGAGACGCCGTTGCAACAATTATCAGACCAAAATGGAGCTATACTGGACATATAGCGAGATGCAACAATTCACGATGGAATAATATCATTCTTCACTGGAGACCATACCTAGGTAAAAGGAAAATGGGACGTCCACCAAAGATGGACGGTAGAGATGGGCTTTTGAGATTTGAGATTGAGATTTTTCAACCAACCTGTGAACAATGTTACACAAGTCATATGTGGGGAGCCATGACTTATCTTGATCTCCTACTTTAACTCCGAAATAAAGTTCGTAAGCTCTTCGTACAAGTGAGGTGAACGTACGTTTATGCGATTGAAAAGTTAGTACCGCACACATATAACAAAAACTGTTGACATTATTTACACACTGCCTAGGCATTGTACTTACTTGTTAATTCACAGTCAATTACAGTACAATAATAAACATAAAGCAAGTATGTAGAGGACAAACACGTTAGTAACGATGTTTCGCGGTACGACATAGGGAATTCAGTAACTTCATACGCCAGTAAATGCCTACTAATTCACAATATCTGATTTGTTGCGTACTTCTTGCATGTAATAAACAGGAATGAACTTGTCTTAACACGGTATATTCGTCACTGTTAATAGACTACACAAAGTGGCGCGATATGCATATGTTGCATACTTGCAATATAAAAAATACAAAATATAAATGCTTGTAACTAAAAATTCGTGGGTGATAGGCAAATTCTGTTTTTAAATTCGTTATTAGTGTGCCGAAATACATCGGAAACACCTAAAAATTTCCATGTCACAAAATGTGTGTTTAACAGTGTAATCAGAGATAACACAAAATTAGATTAAGCAATTCGAATTAATTCGATTTTGTTGTGTCAAAATTTGACAATACCATGGGGGGGGAGAGGGGACTACTTATTGTTTTACAATGTTGCAAAATGTAGTTTTTTAAATAAGATAATAAAGAAATGTTAAAAATAAACTGTTGAGGCAGAAATACCACATCTACGGAAAAGTAATATTCACAATTCTACTTTTTTTAATTGCAGCTGTTTCTATCAAAAGATATCGATTAATTACGCATAATAAAAGACTGGATGTCTAAGCTTTGGGGACATCGTACCGACGCAGGAAGCAGGGTACATTATTTTCGGCTTAGGATTTTATGAAGAACATCGCTACTTGTAGCATTCTCGTTAATTTATAAACACCCTGTATACCCTCACAGTATAATTTTCATAAGTGTGTCTCTAATAGTTTTTGAATAATTACCTGCTATTCCTATACCTAATATTCGTACAAACACCCTGTACAAATATTTTTGTAATGTAGTTTCATACTTAGAAGTGACAAGTGCAATTCTGTTTTCTTTTTGGATCAGTTTTATTATTTAATACAATAACACTGTTCTGCTTTTTTTGCGTTTTGTTTTTAAACATTTATAACGTACATTAGTTGTTAGTAATAAGGGGTGTTCTAGAAATGCATCAACACAAGATTCTGTGATTCAAATACAACGATATAACCTAACGAATCTATCCCTACTATGCAGTGGAAGAAGACAAATCCAGACAAAACAACTTGGAATATTTTTATCTGCAGTTGAATTTTGATATTCGGTGTAGATTAGTAACACAAATAAAATTCACATCATTATGCGTCCATACGTTTGACTAAATATAATTAATAGGCTTTGTTCGCTAGCAACCCCGATTTTAACCGAATTATAAAGTTGTGTTTATATCTAACAACTTTTAATTAACTTGAAACTAGATTAAAAAGCATACAAAGCTCAGTAACTGAATTTAGTTAAGTGAATCTGCGTATGGAGACTAGAATTTAATTTTTTTATATGTACAAAAATAAATTCAAAAATAAATATTAGAAATTAACGATTCTTTTCTATAAACAAGTATTGACGTAATCTATTGGCCTATTTTAGCGGATTTAAAGCGGTATAAATGTAATTACCATACTTTTAATAAAATAAAAATTAGTTTTTACTTGTAAAGATTGGAATGTAGACCAAATTTGATTTTTTGGAAAAACTAATTAACTAAACTAAACTAAATAAAAAGGGAGGTTTTTGCTCTCATCTATATCTTTAGAGAAATATGATTAGTTTGATTATTTAATTATTTATTCAAAGTATATTTTGTCGAAGAATATTGGTTTATATCAAAATGCAAAATGCATGTAAGTATTTTAGAAGCATATCATGATTACGAAGTGTAGGTGTGTTTATTTAAAATTACTGGGTGCTGGCCACTTCTCTGCCGCGTGTTTATTTTCAGTACTAAGGTAGCAACACGGGGGAGCTACTGTTTAACGGCGAATCCAAACGACACAAATTCTAGAAAATGTTTTTACTAGTAAGATTCCTCGGTAGCCAACTGGATTTGGAAATTGTATGCAATATGTTGCAGGGCAAGCTTTTATACACTGCGTGGTAATGCTGGGGAATAGAATCCAAGCCATAAGCGACGTTTTGCTCAAACAGCAAGCGCTCTGCCAGTTGAGTTACTACCACAACAATCGTCATAGTCTGCCTAAATTGTGCACTTTTTGAGCATTAGTCGTATTAATATGTTTGATAAGGAGAATCCAAAAATTTCCATAACTGTATCAAACTCATCTTTTATGTTAAATAAACATCCTCACTAAATATTATTGCTGAAATAGACTCACTTAACGAATTGTAAGTTAATAAATAACGTTTCACATGATATCTGATTTATAATGTTGAAAGCATTCCGATGACGTCAATCCAGGCGACGCACGTGTTAAAGCACAATCCACCAACAATACACATTCGCTCTCTTTATTAATTTATTGTAGCTTAATTCAAGTTCACACATGGGCTAAAAAGTTAGCAGTGCAATGAGCAATTATTGTAAATATGATGTGGTGGTCATGTGTCAAAAAACCTTATATACACTGATTATATCTAGCAAACTCTGCAGTGGATTGTTCTACACTACGAATACCGTTGTATGCGTATCCTCAGTACTTCGCTATGTAAATGAAATGCAATTTAAAAAAAGTAATTTACTTATAATTAACTTTATTTATTGGAAAAAATAAAGAATGCTGCAAAGAGAAAAAAGTTGTTGTTGAAATTCTGTGCGTAAATTTGTAAACGTACAATTATTAACTACATAGCAGCGAAGTCATACGAAGGAATTGATAAGCAGAAGCAGTTTATCGCGTCTGTACTTCATTCTGATAAGAGTTAATTAAATATATAGCCTTCATGCAACGATAGAGAAAAGTTCAGAGAAGTGATCGCCAACCTCTGAAGTCACAGACGGCACCCACAGAAGTATACAACTCAGCACAATCTATTAGATATTACTTTCTATACATGTTTACGTATGTGGTTGTAAACATGGATTTGGTACATTGTATTTATGTAAGTAAAATATTTGGTTGTAGTAAATGCAGTAGTTAATCTTTAACTTTATGACAAAACGTATCATAGAGCTTCAATTTTCACTAAACGAGGAATTACAATGAGAAAAGATAAATTGACGTCAGGGGACGTTACTACCACTAAACAGAGGTTGTTGGTATTTTAAAGCGTTTCCTATTGGAATCTATGCTTTTTTTGAGACACCCTGTATAATATTTTTAGTTTTAACAATTTTTCAGAGCTATTTTAATCGAAAACGTCTCGTTACTGCAGTTAAGTTTGCAAATAAGTAATACTAGCATATTTTTAACATGCAGCGGTATACAGAAAAATTTTGTTCTAAAATCACTTACCAACCAAAATGCTATATTCCACACTGAACGGGTACAGATACGGCGAATAATTCTGGTAAATTAAGCTGAGACCTTGCTCTTCGTCGCAACTACCAAAGGACAACCTCAAAGATCCATTTAAATATTTAACTAATTCTTTGGCGCCTCTTTTATTGTAAGTTGTTAAAGGTAAGGCTACTGGCCGATCATCCCCCACAAAAAACGAAATTTCTGACATTCTTTTATCTTCTTCTTCTTCTGAAGAGGAATCATTTTCTTGATCCACATTATTTTTATATCCAGAGAGAGCATCCATGGTTTCCCTTAAAATTGTCCAAACCCAAAAGCACAGGCTTGAAGAAATGCAGTGCATAAAGGCGAATCTTGCTAAGGCTACTCGTCTATTTATGATTACCTGCAAACAGTTAAATTTGATCGATGTTTCATCGGAGGGTCAGGGTTAAAAGTAGAATGTTTAGTGAAATCAAGCCGAACCGCTAATGGTACGCACATTGGAGTACTTAAAGATGAAATACAGCAGGAGGAAGGAGTAAATTGGGTAGATTATATCCAAGACTAGAGTTGCAACACTGGCGCATTCGAAAAACGTCTCGCTTTCCGACGTTAGAAACACTATTTGATATCCTAGTAGAAGTCCGCTGTGAATGAGATGTCCCAAACAAAATCCTGAAATTTTTCCTGTAATAAAACAAAGCTTCTTATTGTATAAACACTTACCTGCTGCTCCAAGTTTCAAATAAAAGCTTCCGGAATGTCTCCCTTTGCTGAAGCAATAATGATGTGCTAGAGGTTTTTCTAATTTACCCACCGAAGGGAGGGGAATAGAGAAATGGAGAGACCCTTCTGGATACTCACGAAATTCTATATCGTCGAAAGGTTGGTTCTTTACTAATAGGGAATTGTGTATCTTCTTCTTGTTAAGGTAGATTCGGATATCGATTATTAAAAATATTATATAGACGAACGCTATGACAACCAAGTACATACTGAACGTCTGAAAGAGGGGAATGTCATGAAACCAGAAATTTTCGAGAATAGATGCTTACCTCCGCTATAGGCGAATTTCCTACAATTATATCGCTTATATAAACTACAAGACCTAGAGTTACTATAAATACAGCGTAAATGCAGCTCAGGATTTTAGACAGGTATTCTCTGAAAACAGAAATTGTTATTCAATACAATTACCATATAAGAATCTATAGGTGTAACTTATAATTACACAAAGCAAATTTCAAGATACTCTCTAAAAGAACTACACAGAACGTTTTGCCGAAGTTATTGATTGCAAGGGGCTGAATGCTATCTTTG
Source organism: Limonius californicus (assembly GCA_014611495.1). Taxonomy (NCBI): domain Eukaryota; kingdom Metazoa; phylum Arthropoda; class Insecta; order Coleoptera; family Elateridae; genus Limonius; species Limonius californicus. Next base: position 13,587 of record JABXWE010024726.1, on the reverse strand, counting down.
TAATCGTTTCTATATTAATTGAAAGTTGTCACTGTCCTACGGGCATTTTCTGTAATTTTAGAAGGGTGTGCAACTGTATTAATCGCAATTTGTCGCTCGATAGGCTGAAATAAATTAACAAGTTCTTATAAATTGATTTGAGTCATTTTCATGAATATTGTGATTGAATAAAACGTAAATTTAGCGTCAAACTGAAAGTACTAATTGTTGGTAAATATTTCCATACAATTTGAAAATAATTAACTTTTGTATGTTTTCGTGACTGATTTAAAAGTAGGTAAAATAAGTGTCTTCCTAACAGTTTTCTTCTAGATTTGACTGGAAAAAATATATATATTTTAAGAGGACAACCATTAATTCTTATGTATTTTATTTTTGAGTTTTCTATTAAATAAGTTAGGGCGTTGTTAACTCTATTCAATGTATGTATAGGGCCATAGCATGAAAATGATAGATTCTACCGCAACTTTGTTGTTTCTGAATATATCGGAATATGAAAAAAATGTTTTATTGGCTAATTTTTACAGGGAAGTTAATACTTTTATAAATAAAAAACAATCGAGCACCTCATTACAGAGATATAGCTATTAACTTTGTTTTTTTATGGAACATCCTATATATTACTGCAACTTATTTATTTCTTGTTTTCATCTGCATAAACATGTAGCTATTATTTTTTATTCTTTACGAGATATTGATACTTAAATAAATCAAAGTATATTGTTGTTTGTCTGTTGATGACAACGAAGGATTAATATGGCAGCAAGATGGGGCTCCGCCACATAATATAACAGAAGCTACCGAATATTTAAACCATCGGTATCTCGAATAGTTCGGAAATTTTTTGTTTGTTGTAAAAATAATTTCTTAATTTCACAAAACCCATCGCAATGTTTGCAGGACGTACTGAGAACATAAACTTCAATTGTTTTTACCACACATTGCTAGAGCCGTATCAACGCCTGCTCGAATATTGGCACTTTCATTTGCATACATTTTGGTAAATATCTTCTTTATTTATCAACCGATTTTGAAAACCTTTTTTTTTTATTGTATTCAACATAAAGAAAGTTATCAGATGAGGTAGGGGTACGTTGCCATTTAAATTTTTTTAGTTGAAGTTGGTAGTACTTACAGGATGAGGGGAGGGGGGTTGAAAATTACATCTCTAAATGAGAATTTAAAAATAAAAATTCACGTGTCCAAGCAATTTTTTGCAATATTTTTCTCAACGATTTTATAGAATTTATCCGTTACTTTCGCGAAGCACTGTATAAGCTGTTTATTATAACAGGTAACATACTCAAAATTTACTATGCAGAGTGTAATCAGGTAAACTGGACATTTTAAATGTTTTTAAAACTAATCTGCAGGGAGTAATCATTTCAATTACAAGTATCTAATTTATAGCTTCTTGTATATAACATTTAATGCCGAATTATTAGCAGTAGTCACCTTACCAGATACCCTGCTCTCATTTTCTTGAACAATATCGTCACTAGAGCAGGTCTGGAAAGTATGTTTATTTTCAATACATATTCTAAATGTAAGAACTATGAAGAAGACCACACTTAGGCTACAAATACCGTGCAATCAACCTTGACGATTACTTTCTGAATAACGATCTTTTCAGCAATGGTGGTGTTAACAAACACAATTTTCATTATTTTCCGCAAGTTTACCTTTTCGGGATGATAACTGTGCAAGATAAATGTATCTAAATTTTCTTCGTGATACATTGCTACTGTTGCTTGAAGAAGAGGTAACTGCAAGACCGCCTATATGATGCCAGCAAGATGGTGCTCCCGTACACTATCATGTGGATGTACTTCAGGATTTCAATCAAATATTTGAAAATAGGTGTATTGGTAGAGGTTGTATCTTTTCCGGGCTACTTTGTAGACCCGATTTTACTATGTTGCATTCCTTTTTGTGAGGTACAATTAAAGCTTGTGGGTCGAAGACCAAGATCCAAAGTCCTATTAGTTATGTAGATGATTTGAGATGCAGGTCCAGACAACTAAGTGCTAGCTCGTGTGAGAAGGATAGAGGAAAGGTAGAGAAATGACGGAGGGCATATGAAAATGTGCTAAATTAATACTTATTATTAAAACTTAGACATTTATAAATAAGACGTTATAATTATTAAGGTATTAAGGTAAGTGTTTCTTTTATACGATTAAATTTAATTGAATATTTTAATGTGACAAGAACGTCCAGTTGTAATTTTTAAGTTAAGCGCTTGTTAGTTGGTGGTAGCAACGTTGGAAATGCAACTAGAAAGATCTGTTCAATGCTGGTGACACACCGTCATTATTGCTTTAGGCTGGATGGGTGCCCATCAAATGTTCAATCTACAGGGATTGAATATAATCTGAATAACCAACTGGTGTGTTATACTTTCGTTAATATGACTTCCTTTATAATTTCAATTACATTTACATCGAATCCCTTTTATTATTGATGTAATTTATGCATCTTTGTATTCAATAATCGTGGAGAGTTTTGGATAAATTGATTTACCTCATTGTATTAAAATTTAATTTAAATTATACATTTTTCTAAAACCTTATAAAGCAACGCCAATTACTAAATATTTACCTGTTAAAAAGTTCAGAGAGTAGTTTAAAGCTTTTTTTAGGTGATTTTGTATTATTATAATTTATATCAATGCGAAATGAACGACTTGATATTTCTTCACGAAATTTTGTGTACTTTCATGGAAGGCTAAATACTACTTTCTAGCCCATATTTAAATTTTATAACTTTCAAAATGACGGCTAGGTGCTATCTTGAACTATTTTTTAAATGGCAATGGGGTCGCGTGACACCTCATTTGAAAGGTATTTTAATACTACGTCTGATCTTAAGTTTCATAAAAAAATATTTATCCAGAAAAAAATGACAGATGATTGAAAATTACAAGTTTATGTAAAAAACTTAAGTGTTAAAGTAAAAAAGGTATGCTTTCGAAATGTTCACCGTTGAAGAATGATGAAGAAGAAGACGCTTCTAAAACACAACAAAACTTATTTTATACAACAAAAACTGAATAGTAATACTATTTTAATAAATGTACAAAGTGTGCTGCTTGAACTTCTTGGCAGTAGAAAAACCTATTTAATATCTCTTCCCGTACTTTCTGGAAAGTCTCAACTCCGATATTTACACAAGCCTCTGTTATGTTACGTCTAAATCCAAAAGGGAATCGGGTTCTGTTTGAAAAACTTTCGATTTAAGATACCCCACAAAAAAGTCCAACAGAGTCAGGTCAGGGTATCGCGGAGGCCATTCTGTTAGACCACGATGACCAATCCATCGTGGAGGATACGCTGCATTCAGATAACTGCGAATTTGTCTACGAAAATGCGGAGGAGCCCCATTTTGCTGGAATATGATATCCATGTCAAATTCGTTTGGATTATTTTCAGCCATCTCAACTATTAACGGATGGATGAGGTTTTCCAGCATTTTCAAGTACAATTCCCCAGTAAGATTTCCGTCGATAAAGAAATAAGGAACCTACGATATGGTCGCCAAGTATTCCTATGCACACATTCAATTTTTGCTGAAATTGGGTGTGACCTTCCCGGAAAACATGGGGATTTTCATCGCACCAATATCTCACATTTTGTCTGTTAAAAAACCCATTTAAAAAATGTGCATTCGTCACTAAAACAGATATTGCGAAGATAGGAGGGGTTTCTTGCAATGGTTTGGGTCATGACCTCACAAAATTCAATGCGTCTATCCGGATCATCTTCAATCAACTGATATAAAATCTTCATTTTATATGGATGAATTTATGCCGTTTTAAAAACTTTTTGACAGTGGTCGCCGATACATCACGTATCGCAGCTACATGTAAAGTTGATTGCTGAGAATGTACTACCATTTCACCGACTGTCTGAATTTGTTTGTCGTCTGAAATTGTGGGTCATCCCGGGTTTTTCCTGTTTTGCACACTTCCAGTGTTAATAAATTTTTGCACAAGTTCTCTTAAATACGTCCTCGAAATAGGACGGTCGGGAAAACGTTCATTAAATATTCTTTCGGCTTCGTGAAAGTTTCGATTGGCTTCAGTAAAAATCAGTTTTTTCCTGAAAAGTGCGAACATTCGCCATAATTATTGTTAGTATCACCGGTTTTAACACTCAATATTCAAACGTAAGCAAACACAATAACTGAATTAAAGTGACAGAACATAAAGACTAATTATTTCAGTTGTTTTACTTCTGTTGTTTCGCCTCCTATATTTTTTAGTGTTTTGCTTAATATCAGAAACAGCTAATTTGGAACTCTGTTATTTATTTTTGAATCTATAAAATTTTCCCCAAATTTAAAATTTATTATACTCTATTCAAGGAGACCTATCAAATGAGGTGTCACTCGAATGCCTTTTGCCATTTTAAAAAATATTTTAAATAGTGCCTGGCCGCCATTTTAAAAGTTATAAAATTTAACATACATACTAAAAAGGAGTACTTAGCATCCTATTAAAGCACACAAAATTTTGTGAAGAAATATCAAGTCGTTCAAAAGTTAGTAGGGGTGGAGGGCATTTTACGACCGCATTGTATACTTTCAGTTGCAGTGCTAAAGATCATCCCTGGTGCCATAGAACTGGACATTTTATCCCAACGAAAGCATTTGTCTGAAAGTTCACAAAGGACTTAAGAAATCGCAGTAGAAAACCCTGTCTTTGATATTAAGGTTAAAATTGGTACTTTTTGTGAGTACATAATTTGCTGCATGTAAAATATTTCTCTAATAATTGATAGCAGTTCGTTGTAATGCACTTTTTATTTATTCATTCTATAAGAAATAAAATCATCATCTTAATTCAAACAATAGCAATAGCAATCTTTGGATAGAAGCTAGGCCTGCCTTACAGATATACTCAGAGGGTGTTTTGTGACAGAATGAGTTGTTAACTTTTAGTTATCTTTCTGAGTTCACTTATTTTCATTTCAATATGTTTATTCTTCAAAGATAACCTTCTTGGGACGGTATAATGGTTAACCACAGAGCATAACTATTGGGGATAGATGCTCAAAAGTCTTTCAAAGTTAGCTTTTGAACATCATATATGGTTAACCTTTTAGCGACCTTAAGGATGCCTTAAGGTTGCACTATGGTTAACTAATGTGTATCACAGTTAACTTACCGGGTAATTTTTGGTTGAATAATGGTGCCCTTCTATTTTTGAGAGGTGACGTTTTTGGCTATCCTTTGGGTAACTTTGGCTATGTAGGACGTAGGTAGTTTAGCGGTTTTGCTACTTTACTCTCACAAAATTGCATACGTGGGAAGTTATTCATAATTTATCTTTTCCGTAATTTTAGCCCAAAACATTTAGGTGAGTAATATGCCTAGGAATTATCTTTCATTTATTTGTATGGTAAGAGTGATATTTAAATATAGCAGCATCTGAATGTTGAATACCAAATATAATAAACAATTCACAATGCGTGTTGCGTATTTAATACACGGTAGCTGAACCACTTGAAGCACAATATTCATAATAAATTCTCGGATAGCTGTTCTGAAAACGTGCAAGCAAACGTGAAGTTTCGAAACCATCTGCAAATGATCGATTTTAATGAGTGCTTATTTATTATGAGAAAAAGCAGCTACTTTACAAATAAGTTTATGAAGGTAAAATGTTTTGAAAATCATATTTCAGCATCAGAAATATTATTATAGCTACGCCTTATAAGCAATATCTATCAATTTATTATTCATGTGAAGTCATATGAAAATATTGTTCAGCACATTTCTAAATATGCCCCTACGGTTTATGATTATCTGTGCTAGAGCAATACTTGATAAGATAATTTAGGGCAAAATTTAAATGTAGAACCCATTCGTTGCTTGATACGCGTCTACATCAATTAAAATGTTGATTGCTGCGATTACATTTTAGTGAAAGTGAAATGAGCGTAAAATAACATCTTTGTTAGTAGAAAAGCGTTTCTGAATTTTCCTAATTGTTGTGTCGTTTCTAGTAGTTTGTTTGTCATTCTTCAATTTGCCTATCCTGCATGTACTTTCGAGCAAACTGACTAACTACAGTTGCGTTTTTGAATTTCGACTAAAGAGGAATAATGTATGGGAATAAAAAGAGAGAAAGTTTATGGTTACAATTCCAATTTGTTTGTCAATTATGAGTTACATTACAGGTTACGTAATATATTTAATATCAGATGTACAATCTGACTGATTTACTTCCGGATTAATCCCGGAAACCGGAGCGCTTAGAAAATTCATAATGGCGAGATCGTACTATCAACATAAACACAGCAATAATTTAGATTAACAATCAGTAGTATTATGCGAAATAAATTGTGCATGTAGATCAGTCATCGTGCTCCATTTATGGTTCTATTTCGTGACATTCCACTATAATTTCGTAACATTTTGTATTCAAATGGCGTCGCGCTATAACACAATGTGTAGCTGTGGATGTAATTACTACTTCCTCCTTCGGGCACTTATTAAAATGTGCTTACATTATTTCAACCAAATCGGGTGCAATTTGGGAATATTATTTTAAATTTGTCCTTTTAACGCCCGAACGCATCGCAATTTGCTGTGACACCTTTTTCCACGATGAATAATTTCCTGCATTTGCGATGGCATTAACGAGCGCCAAAATAAGCCGCCTGATACCAGGACCTTATTTGACAGATTCCGCCATTGCAACGTCTTACCGAAATACTCGATTCTTTTCTTCCGTACTCGAAGGAACTTTGGAGCCGGATTCGGACCCATTGTGCGTCGGCAACCCTCCTTCATTAGGACGACCTAATTCTGAAACATCGCCGCTCGAAAAAGATGGATTGATGTTAGCGTTTGGTATGTCTATGCTTCGACTGTAAAAATCCTGCTCGCTTCCCGTGCTCGCCAGGCTTTCCCGTGGGGTTGTTCGTCTCTTGAGGTTGGCATCTACAGATTAAAGATAAACGTTCTAATAAACAAAGCGATACTTTTTGGGTCCAATCTGCTTGAGAAAGGATGAAAAATTGTGCTTCCATTGAGGGAATTGGTTGCGTTTCCATTAAAAATTTAAATTGCATGGCTGTTTTGTGTATTTCAATCACGCAACAGGTCTGTATTGAGGTTTTTTGAACGTCAAAAAGTCTGTGCAGGAAGGAATAATAGAAGATTCATATTTTAAAGGTCTTGAAAATCAACCCCTATATAATTTCATTATGATGAGTCTTTGGTGAATTTTAAGCGTAAGGATTATTTTCTTAATCTGTTGTGTAAATAAGTAAAGCAAAATAAAGGAAACTTGGACAATTTGTTCTTAAATCGCTGATATTAATATTTCCCGATTGTACTTGTAGATGCTTTAAAAAAGCCATGCCATGTTATCCTTAACAAACATTTGGATTACTGGAATCTTACTGTTTAGATATCTGATTGTGCATGGATGCTTTACTGGTTTGGTTCATAAACCTGAGTACTCTACTGATATACAAGGTGATTCAAGGGAGAGTAGGATACAAACATAGGCAACCCAAACCTGCAAATTACAAGATATTGCGATATTTAAATTTTTCCCAACGGTCATATAAATCATATGTTCGTTTGATATGCTTGACAGTTTACTTCTAAATTAATTAATTGCTGTACTTGCTATTCTGTGATATTTGAAATATATACTTCAAGTTTGATATTCACAAATAAGACGCTATTGTTTTCGTTTACATTTGCTTTATTTAAAAGTTGAGTATGGTGGTATACCAAACAGAATCATATCATTATTAAGAATGTAGATATCGCAGTATCTTCTGATATGCATTTTAGGTTTCTTATTTTCTCGAATAGTACCCTCGTAACCTCCCGTGAATCACACTGTACATATAATATTTGACAGAAGATTATTATTATATTACTACAAATCACTGATTATTAAATTTTATAGCTTAATTTTACTTTTTTTAATTTGGATGCTATTCTCTTCTAATAACATGAAATTGGATACTTTTCTCTTATTTATGGAAGTAGTAGATTTTAAATCCATGTTATAAAGCTCAAGTTTAAATATTTGTACCTAAACATTAACAGTTTCATAAGATACGAGCAGATTTTTAGGTAATCTATTTAACCATGAAACTAAACATCTACAATCTTCTGTGATATCTAGAAACCTACAGCCACAGTTGTATTGAAATCCTCTCGTGGTTTTTCGTAGATAATATGAGTTATATTAAATTGGAACTAATTAAATTGTGATAGGGTATCAAAGCGTTGGTGTATAAAAGTCTCTGGTATGTCCCATGAAGTCAATATATATGATACAAGGGTTTTTATAATTTTCCTTGATCATAAGGGGATGAAGAAAGGGTCTGAAAGATGAATTCTGATATTAATTACACGTGGTCAAGAATTAGGGTCAAGAAAATCTATATGTTGTTGAGGGCATATAGAATGTTTGCGCAAACTATCACTTGGAGTGAATCTTAAGTGTTTCACTAAGACTGGAATCCATGGAAAGATGAAAGCTACAACACCCTTTTTTTAAATATCGGCCTACACTGCGGTTGTGAAAAAAATATTTCTGTAGAAATAGTAGAACTATGAGCATATAATTCCTAAATCCACAGAAACACTGCACTATCGAAAAATAGTAGGTATATTATTATACGACAGGGTCTATTGTAGCACGAGTGGGTTTGGAACACGACAAGCGTAGCGAGAAGTGCTCCGATGGAACGAGTAATACAATACATCTTATTAAACTCGTACAACAATATACTTTTTTTTTTTACTTTGCGTTACCAATTTTATATAAATTTGGAAATTTGGGATACTAAAAATGTCGCATTACAATCTAGGGATTTTTGCGTGTAATATGTGGTGACGTTGTCGAGTGACATTAGTCACCGCCATCTAACGGAGAAAGTATTAATTTTGTGCCATTCTTCTTATTTATAAGGTACTCTGATGTATAAACTGAGTAAGAACCCTAAGTATAAGTTACATTTGATTGGTAATAAATTGAATAAATACTACAGTTGAAACTTTCTATTGTGAACATTTTTAAGCATTCGTCTGGAATGTGGTTATGTATTCGTTATTTGACGTTTGACGTGTTATAAGGTAGAAAACAATTGTAACCAACTTTAGGAAACAGATAGTTACCAAAGTCAATTTAACAATATCCTCTATTATTAAACTATGTCGAGCATTTTTCAGTTACGTAATGGACCTACTGTTAACGCAAAGTAGAAAAAAGGTTTGTAGTGATACACACCTTAAAGTTGACATTGCTCTTTGTCAAACTGATCGTAGTTAAAGCTTGACAACTATCATTGTTAAATGTCAATTATTACATCTTGGTTCCTGATCTTGAAGTTTAATAATCATTATTAAGATGGAGTACAATACGTCTAGCGCTAATACTGTATCGGTATTGATTTCAGTTATACAAGTTCATTTATTGTTATTTTTCTTCCCGAGTGTCAAATTAGACTTGATCTAATTTTCATTAAATTAATATTAAAAATTTATGAACGGTACATGGAGCATCGTCGCGTTTCACGTCTAGGCATCGATATAAAGATAACGCTTTATCAGCCATCACAGGTGGCAACTGTAATCATAGACTGCTCTAATTTACTTTCTTTTTGAACGAACATTAATGCAGGGATGTACTATAAGTATAGAAATTAAGGTGCAAGCGATTTGTTCTAGACAGTATCCTCAAACATGCAGCAGAATAATATTTTGCATGGTTACCAAACTAAAACTATCCTAAGCGATAGGATAACCATGGTATATGAGTGTATGAGTGTAAAATAGAACTACTTATGTATGAATTGAAATATTGTTAAGGCTGTATCTGTCTTTTTCATGGCTAGTTAAATAACGTAAAAATCTCCACTCGTATTAGGTAAAAATTCGTAAATTGTTCCTGGATGTAATTTTGAGTGCCTGTGTAACTCCTCGTATGTTAACAATCTTTTAGTTCCACTGCCCGACACCGCTACATGCTTCTCCTCAGCGTTAAGGTAGAGACACGTAGGATGTACACTGTACAGTTTAAGGTAGAATCCCAACCGGATTGGGAAATTGTTATAGTGGGTTTCAGCACAATATTTTTATGATATGTGGGAGGGTAGGAGAGATGAACCAAAGCCAAAATCGACGTCCAGAAAACCGCCCTGCTAAGCGAGTTACCACCACACTCTTACTTATAAAAAATAATTTTTTAGACCTGGCTACGTCCGTAAAATATTTTAAATTCTATTGTGGAAAGGTTTATTGGATGGTAAACTTCATATAAATAAGAATTAGATGTTCAATGATTTCAATACATTTATGAAGTTGTTTGGATCAACACGTATAATTTAGATACATTACATACATGTAATAATATCTTACAACTTTAACAACACTGTGCATACATTTTTCTTTCATTAGAATATAATTTATTATAAAAGATAGAGAATAAATTAACATTTGGGATTGTTGCGAATTGTGAAATAAGTAATATGAAGAAGAGAAATTTTGATTCTGCATCTGTTTGGAAATTAATTGCTAAAATCTAAACTTGTTCATTACTCTTAACCACATCCTTCTTTTTAGAAACTTTTGGTCTTCGAATTCAATTTGGCGGCAAACTTTTCACTTCTCTTAAACCGTCATTAGCTTTTGTTTTTCTTATGAAAGTTATACTTAACTTTACGATATTTAGAAGAAACTTCTCTTTTTTAATTAATCATTTGCTCCAAATAATATCTTTTTTGGAAAAATGAGTAAACATAGAGTTCTGGAGTATGGAGTATGGTTTGCCTTTAATATCCAAAACAATTGTTAATACTTTGCAAATACTTTATGCTATTTAGTACTGCATTACAGTCAGACGTATTTTGAAAAGGTAGAGTCAAATGAAAACTTTGAAAACGTTAAACAAAATTTGTTGATGTATGCCATTTTTCAACATAGTCTCCATTACATCCTATGCACGTCCTCTAAGGTTTTGGAAGCGTTTAAATACCCGAAAAAAATGCGTTGGTTTCGTACACTGCCTGCATCAGTTTATCATTGCTCTGAAATTTCTTCACACATAATGCCTTTTTAAGTGGAACAAAGACATGGTAATTCCTTGGGACTAGGTCATGGGAATAAAAAGGATGTGGTAGACACTCGAACTTACAATCTTGGTTGCCACCGTTGAACGTGCAGTATGTGGCCGCTCGTTGCCCTGCTGTAAAAGAATGCTAGAACTCAGAAATCCACGCATTTTGGTTCTGATGGCAGGTTTGAGACGGTGTTTTGGGAGTTCTTGGTATATGACACTAGTGACAGTAACAGTTCTCCAAAATTGTCTCTCTTGCATCACAAAAAGGGTCAGCATAACCATTTCTGTCGAGAGCTGCGTGGGAATTTGTTTGGGTTTTGGCGAAGAGGTGTGACGCCATTCTTTGCTTGCTCTCTTGATTTCTGGTCAATGCTACGCAGCCAGGACTCATACTCAGTCACAAGCCCTGCTAGAAAGGCATATCCTCCTGCTGGATATCGTCACAAAGGTTCTTCACAAGCACCAATACGTCGTTTGTTCAATTCTGGATTTAATTGGCGCCCACATTTTATGGAATTGGAGGATGTTATGCAAAATGTGATATACAGACCATGGCTCATATTCAAAACTCCAGCGTTTTCATCATGGATAACCCGACGATTTTCTTTTACCAAAGCTTCAACTGCCGTAATCGATTCAGGCGTTACAACACGGTTTGCTTGATCACGTCGGGGAGAATCAACTACGGAAATCACGATTTTGAACTTGTTGCTCTATTTGTACACTTGTTGGAGTTAAAAACATGAATTTCCATATTGTAGCGTCATTCTATGATGGATATCAATGGGTTCCACCCCTTCACTGTGCAAGAAACTCATAACAGAACGTTGCTCTTGCCTGTTGCAAAGCTCTAGCAGGGTTGCCATTTTTAAACTGTTGCTGTGTCAACATTTTCGATGGTTGCTATGAAATGTCATTAGCAAGGCATTCTACATTTCAAGAATAATATTGCTGTCAACTTTTCCGGTGGGTACATTTTTACAGTACTTTGAATGTTTTCATTTGATTCTGTATTGTATTGAATTTATAATAACTAAACTTGAAAAATTAGGAAGTATCTTTTTGTTGTTTCTTTAAAATAGGGCTGTAGTGTAAGAATATAACTATGCAATATACAGATTTTGTGTAGCTTGTGCCAATTTTCTTTTATTATACTTTCACAATTTTTCCAAAAAATATCAAAATTGTACGATAACTTTTAATTTAAAAACTTGAATATGAAAAAATAAATTTAATTTCATTAAAATAGCAGAAGTTAATAACCAAAACTGACTATAAATCGCCTTAATGTACTAAACGGCACTAAGTCATATTCAATAATTTAAAAATCTAAAAATTAATTACATTTTTTTCTTTGACATATTCTTGAGCTTTTCACTACGCAAAAGTGATTTAAGCCTGTGATGAATCTCTTATAATAAGCGACTTTGATACAGAGATTGATATTGGAAACACTCTGTACGTTTCAGTAAGCTTTGAATCAAATAAAATAGAATTTATGAACTAAGCATCGACTTTACAGAGTTCGTAAAATTGCTTTAAACTAGAGCGTCATACTTTTGCTTGCTGTAGAAAGTTTTATGTGCGAAAATAATAGAAAAGTGCAATTGCTAATTAATTTAAAAAAATGATAAGAGTGCATCTATGGGTAGTTTTCTTCTAAGAAAAATAGCTAGCTGTACATTTGTGCACGGTGAAATTGCTTGATGCACTTAGAAGCAGCTGCTGGTGAAAGATTATTGAATAGTCTACATTTTTCTTCTTCAAATTACATATTTAAGACATGCAACTTACAAACGAGTAAAAATATCTGCTCTAGACCTTCTAATAGTTAAAATTTCTCCTGTAGTTAATTAGAATTGTGAAAGTGATACAATAAAGAATTGATTATATTATTCTCCGTGCTGTTAAATGGCAGAAATATCTGCATATTTTAGTACATTTTACTACGCTCATGTAATAAAATATTTTATGATGTAATTTCTGGAGCGTAAATGTTAAAAATCAGAGCGGCAACTTTAATATTCATTTGAAGTTTATAATTATTGTTGCCACACATTTTTTGAGGTGACTTCGATTGTTCCAAATTTGGGAATTCTTGAATTTTAAATCCTACAACTTGTAATTCCGCACTTGATCTTTTAAATAATTGGATATTAAACATTTTAGTTTGCAGTTATTTACGTTTACATAACATGGCGAAAGTTTTTAAATAACAAAATGCTGTGTTATTAGATGTCATTAATTTTAACGGCATCATTTTAGTTCCCGCTTTAAAAGTTTAAATTGTCGTAAATATTGGTTATTATTGCTTCTACATTTAATATATTTAAGGCATGTCTCTGCTTTAATTCAATTTTAAATATAGTTTCATGATTGGTTAATTGTAACGAATGCCGTGAAAAATGTAAACCCTTGCAAGGTTTTATTTTACAAACAATTTTTGACAGTATCTAATTAATTTCTGTAGTGGTTAACCAACCAGTTTTTTT
>JABXWE010024725.1:0-15002 GCA_014611495.1 Limonius californicus | reverse complement strand
TTTCCATTCGCCAAACCGTCTCTGTCGTGAGCATCGCCTTCATTTAGGTTGCTGCTTCTCATTGCTGCCCTTACACCTTCGTTCCATGATTTACGTGGTCTTCCGAGTTTATTCTCCCTTTCTGGTTTCCATTTGAAGATCTTCTTCGGCGATCTCTGGTCTGCCATCCTCAGTAAATGCCCGAACCACTGCAGACTTTTACGTTCTACTCTGTCAATAACTGTGTCGGTAGCTTCCATTCGTCGTCTAACTTTTGTGTTAGGAATTCTTTGACGTTTTGAGATTTTGGCACTTCGTCGCAAATAATCTAACTCCACCGCTGATAGTTTTTTCTTCATTGCCCACTAGTGTACGACCTATTCGCTTTTTATTTTTCATGGAGATAATCTCATCCCACCATACACTATTTAGGCATTCAATTATTTTCCCGCTTTGCTGGATTCTATTTCTAATCTCCCAGACCATTCTTATCTATTTCAGCCCCCAAGTATTTAAAATGATCAACTTGATCAATCATCATGTCGTCGTCAATAATTATTTCAAATCTGGCATCTGAATTAACCACTAGATATTCGGTTTTTGTCGTACTCGTCTGAGTCCCCAGTTTTTATAATATAAAAACTGGGGACTTCAGATTAGTACATATTACATATTATGTTGTATATGATCTCCTGGTCATAAATTCCAGGTCATAGGAGACTTGCGCCAGTACCACTTCGCCATCTGCAAAATTGAGGCTTGCCAATGAATGCTCATTTATCGGAACACCCATTACTGTACAGTGTCGTCTCCAGTTGGCTAACACAGTGTCTAGATATATATATATATATATATATATATAATATTCAGTTTAAACACTAAAACGAATCAAATCTAACGTAGTGCGTTTTGATAATGCTGCCGACAGCGGTTGGCGAAACGTCAGCAACAATCAATCTTACGACGATGCGGTCTAAGTCCGAAGACATAACACACTTACTTACACGCACACCCCGGAAGTCTAAAACTTCACATTCAAAATATAATGTCAAAATACCCAACCACTAATAACAATATGTCATTGGTGAACGTGCATTCTGATATTCCAGTAAACAACAAAGGAATTATTTCCTTTTTAAAAAAGGAAGTTCAGGAAGAGACTTTGCCCATAGATCAGTTGTTTCAAGGAATTTTTTGAAATATTTTAAAGTTGTATGTTTATTTCCCAAAGGGCCGCGATGGCTCAGTGGTAGAGAACCAAGCTTTGGATGTAATAGTCCAAATTTTGTAAATATTCAAATTTATTAATATATTTTACAGATATAGATCACTTTTCTATACAGGCATCACTTTCAAACACCAAAGTTATACAATTGACGTTAATTTTAATGTATTTTTGCTACTTTATAACGAATACTGTATTAACCGTAGCTTTTATAGCACAACTTCTACTGCAACACAGTATGAAATTTAACTTCCCTCAGGAATCTCTAAAATGGTTTAGTTTGACTTCCATTGCATTTTATTGCCAGTTTTGAAGAATTGCTTCTTATAATTCGTTTCTCTTTTAGCAGACAAAGAAAATTTAATACTTGTGGAAGCTATTATTCGACATTATTTCGACATGGAGGTCAACGTCTGAACCGGGATCTGTTTCTTCTGATGTAAGAGTACATTACGAATCAAAGATACGGCACAATAAATGTTTCAAACTAACACTTGATTTTGTAGGTATCCGGAAAGTTCTCCGACAACAATCCACCGACTAGAAAATTCACCGACTGGTAAATTTGTCGAATGAAAAATTCACCGACTCGCAATTCGTCGAAAGGAAAATTCACCGGTGCTACAATTGATCGCTGATGATTTATTTATTAAAAAACCATGAAACGTGGAAAACTGTTTTAATCTCATTTATTTATTTCGTATCAAAGTATTGTCAATATTTCTAAAAAATTGAAATGTGCTGTATTTGAATTAATTTTCCTGAAAATGATAATAATGTAGGTGCGTGCAAATTTCGGATAAAACACATTTTATTGAAATCATTTAATTGAAAAAAATATTTTATTTTATTTTATTTATTATTTAATAAAATTTATTATTATGATATAAAAATATCTAAAAATTAAAGTATTATTTACAAATACCATATTTGAAAGATTATGTTAACGAGCAGAATAATTACTGTAATATTACGTATTCACAGGAAAACAAATTTTATAGAATGCATTTATCGTGGTTTTTAATAAATAAATCATTAGCGATCAACTGTAGAATCGGTGAATTTTCCTGTCGACGAATTGCGAGTCAGTGAATTTTCCATGCGACAAATTTATCAATCGGTGAATTTACCAGACGGTGAATTGTTGTCGGTGAACTTTCCGTCGGTGAATTACAGTCGGTGAACTTTCCTAGAACCGATTTTGTATAATAATTTTCTAGATTGTACGGTGATGGTTTAGTTAGGCAGTAAAATATCCATATAGTTTGACTATTTATTTTACTTAATAAAATAATAAAATTGCCTTTCAAAAACTACATATTTTCTTCTCAGCGAAATCACTGTATATCACTTTCTATTTAATACCCAATCCTCTAAAATTAAATTTAATAATTTGAAAAATATTTGTTATTTGACTCATCGTAATTCTATAATCGTTGCATATATTTTGCCAGGTAATGCAGTTTGCCTACAAGTTTTGTGCCCCCTTTCTGGAATACCAGTACTATGATTTCGGTTTGTCAGTCCTTTGGCGCTACTACCACAGTTTTCCTATTTCATTCATTAAGTTTTATAATTTTTCTGTATACATTTTATCATTTCATGTATTATTTCGTACCTGCTGTTTTAGCGAGTTTTCATTTGTCTATGGCTTTTTCTAGTTCTTCTTTTGATACCTCCGTTTCCTGATTTATCTGTCTCCGTATTTCTCGTCTTTCTTTTTGCTCCTCATTTTTTTGTTCTAATATCTGTTTCCACTTATCCAGTATTTCTTCTTCTTTCGTTAGCAAAATTCCGTGCTTATTCTTGATATTCTTTAATGTTGTTCATTTCCTTTTCTTCGGCTGTTTTAAAGTTCTATGGAATAGTTTTTGCATTTCAATAATTTTTTTAAAATTTTGTGTCTAATTTTGTTTGTTTCCGCCGTTCTTTACTTCAGTTCTTGCTTCCTTTTAGTGCCCGTAATCTTTCCTTTTTGTGACTGGGTGTTTCTTCCGTTTTTCTTTTTCACCGGAGCTCTTAATTCGGATGTTTACGCTTGTGATTACTATTTTTGCTATTCTGCAAGCTACTTTATGTCAGGTTTACCCCTTTTTTTCTTCTACCCCGCTTTTGCGCTTTCTGAATTGCCTTTTAGATGTAACTGTTATTTCTTCTTAATGTCCTTAACTTCTTTCAAATTCTAGCTTCTGATTTTTTCTTCTGTGATTTTTCTATTTTCCCTTTTCCGGTTTATTGTCATGTCTACTATAAAATAGTCAATCATTGATCTTTCCTTTCTACTGGGCTTTTCCCTTTTGTATTTGTCCTTATAGGCAAAATTTAGTGTTTTCGTATATTTGTACTAAAGTAAAGGTTCATTGTGGTTATCTAGTAATAAATCTATATTTTAATCAGGGGCCAAGTAGAAAAAAAAATGCTTTGCAGGAACGCAATTGGTTGAGCGCTTTGAAAAAAAAACACGAAACACGACAAACTTATGACGTACATGTTGGTGTCGTGTGCAAGGGTCGAGTGTTGGTCGTGCTTCTATGTCCCGCCGCGCGCTAGCCGTCGTCGGACGTTTATAGAAGGAGCACAGATTTCAGTAAGAAATTATTTTGTGTTCATTTTGGTTTAATATTTATGTTGTAGACTGTTTACGATAAATAATCTGTTATTATTGTTTGTTGCCTGGCGATTTTAAACCGGAACTGAGTTCCGTTTGCAAATTTTTTACCGGAACGGCGTTCCGGAAAGTTCCGGTTTAGTTATACCCCTAATTTTAATCCAAATCGCCAAATCGGCCAATAAATATAAAAGCTCAAATGTTCTGGATCGGCCTTTAGATTTTACATTTTTGCGATTTCCCTCTGTGTGCACTTTTGTATGCTAAAAATAGGAGGGTAATGTAATAGGTATCGGGCGTTAGTCGGTCCATTGCAAGCGGCTGTGATTTTATAAATTAATAACAAACTAGATTTCGGGAAAGCAATAGCATCATCATCTTTGGTAAATAACTGAGTTAGATTAATACCCCCACCTCGTGCTTTTGCGTATCTTAGACATGTTTTGCATCTGATTCGAGAAATATTCCCCGAAGCACGTGCTTGAACACGAGGGGAAAATGTTGGCTCAAAATAACGTTTAGTAAATTTGTTTCCTCAAAACCAGACAAACGCGTGGATTTTGTGTACAGGTTTGATGGTGAAAGATGAAGCCAATATCCTGAAATTGTATAAAAACAAGCAAGGTTGTGGAAGTTCAACGGAATTGCTAGAAAATGGCACAAGTTAGAGCACAAAAGAAGGCAGTTGGCCTGAAAAAACCTTGTGGAAAGTTCATTGGAAAAAATTTCTAAAAAGACATCTAACAAACAAGATTCTCGGAAGCAAGACCTCCCAACAAGGTTCCGCAATAAACTACTAAACAACACAAGTTCTTTGGAAATTATAAAAAGACAGTCTTTTGTTTGAAAGGTAGTTGGTGCTTGGAAATTTCTTCTGGGGAGATGTTTCTTTGTGCTGCCATCAGTTGATGAATTAACTTTCAGGAGGCTTTCATAGCACGACCTTCTATCTATATTCATTTCTAAAAACTATCTTTTATGGAATTAAGTTCATGGTTTCTACGCGGGATCAAAGTTAAATCAGAGGGTGGGCGGTTGATCGGTCATAAAACTGTGGGCCAAACTGTTATATCCAACCTTTATTTCATTAAAGTGGGAAGAATATTCAGCTTAAAAAAGTGATCAATAATTGGAGTTATTTCAGATCCTGCACGCTAAAATTGGAAATGGGAAATCCTTTGTGGCTTCATATTAGAAACGGTATTGCGTAATAGATGCTTGCGTGCAAATATTTTGTCACTCATTTTCCATATGCCGTTTTGTGTTCTATATAAGTAAGTATATCACAGCCCCAAAAGCAGGTAACATATCAAGTCAATTCCAGGATGAACGAATGCGGAAAAGATTGATATATGCTTATTAAAATTTATAGGCCTTTACGTTCTACAACAATTTATAAACACTGGGTGTATTTTTAGTATCTATCCAAGATTGAACTTCAAAGGACTGTAGGGAATTTTAGCTAAATAAATGCATTTCAGCTAGAGTTACCCCTGATAGACGTCATCACTGACGTCATCAGCTTCAATAAGCCCGGATGCGATTTTATGAAATATATCTCAACACCCTATACGACGTGCCTACAAATCTACGGGGTCTCGGCTTAGTCTAATCAAACCACTAATTATGGATACATTTTCAGTTGTGAAGCAAAAAATGACAAGTTAGCAAAATAGTGGGCAGGACCTTTCCTGATTGTTAATGTGAATGATTTTTACTATAATAAAATAAATAAATTTAAACTCCTAATTGCAGCATTAAATTATTACATTCAGAGATCATGTAATAACAAATGTGACATGAAAATAATAAGATCAAAACTATCACGGGGAAAAACAGAAATAATAACAGTGAAAGATAAAAGAGGAAGAACGGTAAGGAACAGAGAACAAATTACAACAAAAGAAATAGAAGATTTTTATGTCACACTTTATTCGTCTACAGTACCATACCCAAAGATGACAAGTAAAATAATCAAATTAGCAACCGAGGAAATCCCTGAAATCACAACTAAAGAAATTACAAAAGCCCCGACAAATGAAAAATGGCCGGGGAAAGATAGTATCACCACAGGAGTGCTACAATTGGGAGGATAAGTCTTATAAAAATTCCTCATGATCCTCTTAAACAAATGCTTATTAGCGGAAAAAATACTACAGGTCTCGTAGAATGCGGAAGTAATATTAATTTTTAAACAGACGACCTTGACCATATAAACAACTACAAACCTATTAGTTGATTATCAAGCCTTTGTAAAATATTCATGAAAATCATTACCAACCGTCTAAGATCCAAATGCGCCTTCTACCATTCCATAGAACAGGCTGACTTTCAAATGGATTTCAGCACAATCAACAATCTGCAAAACAATTCAAAATCTTATAGAGGAGTCAACGTTGTACAGCTTACCGATACATTGACTTTCAGAAAGGATTCGATACAATCGAAATTAGGCACAACCTATAATTTATGAACAGTGTTCGAATTGACTTTGTCGTAGAAAACATCTACCGGAATGCTTCTCTGCACTTAATATCAAAGGAAACCTCAAACATCAATGAGATCGAAGTGGAAAGACGCGTACGTCAAGGAGATGCTATATCACCCAAACTTTTTACTCTAGCCCCTGAAGACACTGTAAAAAAGTTCTCATGGGAAAATAGGGGTATTAAAATGGAATTAAAATATCTTCGGTTTGCAGATGATATCGTGCTGATATCAGAAGGTATATCTAAGGTTAGAATGATGAAGCAGAACAGGTGGGATTACAAATGAACTAAGCAAAAACAAAAATAATGTGCTTGAACAATATACAGATATCTGTAGATAACTAGAATATAGAAAAGTTGCTGATTACAACTACTTAAGATACACGGTACCACTCTGAAACGAAAACCAAGCTACAGAAATCATCGCACAACCAAGACTTTCCTGGGCGGCATTCGGGAAACTATTACATATATTCAGGAGCAGCATCATTCCTATAAGTTTGAAACGTAAGGATAAATACATTCTACCGATAAAAAATCCAGTAAATTTAGAGTGATGGAGAGGGCTCAGGAACAAGAAATGCTGGCTGTCTGCGCGAGGGACAGAATTGGACGGAGGACATTAGAAGAAGAACTTAAGTCACTGATATAATCGATAAAGTATCCATGTTGTAAGAAAAAGAGACGAACGCTGGACGTAAAATTCGCACATTGCGACCAAGAGAAAGAAAGAAAAGGAGAGGCAGACCACAACTGTGATGGGTGGGTGATTTGAAATGAATGGCCGGTGCAGTTAGGATCAGAAAGCTCAGGATAGACGTGAATGGAAAAAATTAGGGAAGGACTACTGACCTACTCAATCCACTCAGTAGATACTGCACGCGGAGTTTTTAATAACGTTTTGTATTCAATAATAGTCTTTTTCTGCTTTTCTGGCCTATATTTGTCCATCCCTGGACATAGTCATGGCTGTTACAAGTCCTAAACCCGGATAAAGGAGGAGGGTTAAAAAGATGGTCCAGCAACTCATATTTCAATACTTTGAAACGCCAAAAGTTTTGGTCAATTGCCTCGGAACCAGGACGGATCTAAGTTACGACAAACGCTAGCAAAGAGGACTATGAGATTGACTACGTGGAACATTCAAGGGCTGAGAACAAAAGAATTAGAGGTATTTATATAACTAAAAGAGAGAAAGAGTGACATATGCATCCTCACAAGAACGAAGGAGAAAGGTAACGGGAATGAGAGAATAGGAGAATACATTAATTTCTACAGGGGAGCATGTAAGAGTACCCGAGCAAGAAGAGGAGTTTCTATTGCTAAACATAGGAATTATAAAAATACATTAAGAGTTGGGAAGAAGTAGATGAACAAATCATAATATTAGAAATTGAGGATCTATAGGAATGTACGTACCGTGAAACCGCTGAAACAAACATAAAAGAAGAGTTTTACGAAAAGTTGGCAAACATGTTAAATAAAAATGATAACAAGGAAATATGTACCTATACTCGGAGATCTGAATGCCAGAGTTGGACGAAGGAAAAAGACTCAGTCATAGGTAGATATGGCGAAGAGAAAATAAATAATAACGGTCGACGACGTACAGACCTATGTTATAATCTGTCGTTGAAAGTTACGGATGTATTTTTTCCACAAAAAGATGTACACCAGTTCACATGGGTATAAACAAAAAAGGGATTCAAATCAATAATTGGCTACCTGAACCAGCGACAAAATTCGAGATTAAAAACCATTGACCTAAGGGTATACCGTGGAGTAGAATCTGAACACTACCTGGTAATGGCAAAAAAGTAAACTATAGGTAAACGGATAACAGAAAAAGAATAGAAACTAAAAATGAACGTAATCATCTAAAAGCAGAAAGATATAACTTAGAAAGTTTGAAACAAGAATCTTTACAATTCCTTTATAAATTACGGTTAGTCACAAAGCTCCAAGGATTTTTAAGTGAAAATGTAAATATAGAAAATAAATGTCAAATACTTAAAAACAGCATGCATCAAACATCCAAAGAAGCTCTAAGACATCAAGAAGCGTATAAAAATCAAAATCCGAAGTGTTAGTCAAAAGAAATGCAAACTTTAGTCGAAATTAAAAAGAAAAATTATCAAGTGTAGCTGCTAACTTAAGTTAAGCTGTAGGTCCTCCATGTCTGTGGCACTCTAAACGCGCAACACAGGCATGAGAGAGAAGATCGCTACATCTCGGAAGAGATAAAGCACCCTAAGAAGAAGAAGAAGCTGCTAATTGAGGACTCCGAGGATCGGAAAATATATGCACGATAAAACAGAGAAGTGAAAAAATGGTAGTAAAGAAAATGAACGAAATGTGGGAAAGGAAGTGTGAAGAGATCGAGAGGTGTTTGGAAGGAATAAGAGTGTCACAGGCGTGGAAAGCTATAAAAAATCTTAAGCAGGACATGAAAGAAACAGGAGACATATATTTAATAAAACACGAAGAATGGACAGAACATTATTGAACACTATTACTTGGAAATAGAGAACAGTTAAAGGGCAAATAGACGAAATCGAAGCAGGTAGAAACATGGACGTTGAAGAAATAAATATAAATGAAATTAGGAAAGCACAAAAAGGTATGAAAAATGACAAAACTCCGGGACCAGTAAACATAGCAACTGAACGTATAAAACACCTACCAAATATTCTGTTGGCGATTTTGGCAGAAATCTTTAATGACTGTACGATCAGGAGAGAAAGTATTCCATTACACTGGAATCTAGCATATATTAGTTCAATCTACAAGAAAGGAAGCAGAAAATCTATGGAAATTATAGAGGAATAAGTGTTAGTAGTTCAATGCGAATTTTGTATAGCAGAATATTAAAGGAAATGATTGAATCAGAGTGACAGGAAATAGAAAAACAAAGTGGTTTTCGTGCAGGCAGATCATGTTTGGATAATATATTTGCCACTGCAACAAGTCATAGAATAACGGAAAGCCCGATATTTACTTACTTATCTTGTTTTTATTGATATAGAGAAAGCCTACGACAAAGTACCCTTAATACATTTTTTTTATATTCTGACGGAGAGCGGCCTCGACAGAACGTATGCCCGTGCCATTTTTAATATTTATAAGAATCCCCAAAGTACCATTAAAGTTAGTAATAAGATATCAGAAAGTTTCAAGGTTACAAAGGTTCTTAAGCAAGGTTGTTGTCCTCCTTAATTAAAATTTACGTAAAAGAAGCAGTAGAAAAATGGAGAAGGAAATGTTCAGGAATGGGGCTGGAGACCAATGACCACTGCTTAACAACTTTTTTCTTCGCCGATGATCAAGTGCTTATTACAAATAATGAAGAGGAGATAGACTACATGTTCAGAAAGCTTAGAGAAGAATTTGAAAAGTGGGGCATGCATATAAACCTAGGAAAAAAGGAAAATATATGCGGATAGGAGAAGAACAGGAAGACCCGAACCTAACAATCCAAGAAATAAGAAAATGCAAACAATATAAACGCTTGGGAAATATAATACCAAGCGAGGGGGCATCAAATAGAAACATAGACTATAAAGTGCTACAAGGTCAGAAACGTGTGCGAATCTTTTACTCATTGCTGTGGTCGAATCGGATCAAAATAAATACAAAAATGACTATTTACAGAGCAAGTGTAGAACCCGTATTGGCATATGGATCAAAATGTTGGCAGTTATCGGTGAGGAATAGAAAGAAAATAGAATCTGTGGACATGGATACAAAATCCAGTGTGTTTCTAAATCCGACACTTGTCCATAGTTCTGTTTTCACCCCACGGTAAAACAGCGAAACGAAAATCACACATGATGGACACCCATCGAAAACCCAAGCCGCTCCTGCAGCACTTGCCTTATTTACGGCCCTCCGTAAATGGAATTAGGAAAGTCCGGAGTCAACGAAGATGGAACACTGACTTCACTGGACAAGATGTTAATTCCGACTCCCGAACTAAATGCAGCGCGATCTGAGTTCCCCCAAAATATTGCAACATATTTCGAAATACTTCTAGAACGAAATAGACACGTGCGTCTTCCGAGAAAAATTAGGGAAGCGGTATTTAAAAGCTAGCACTTCTAACAAAGGAATTCCTGGAAATGTTTTCAGACGCCGCTAACAAGCCTGTCAAACGCTCGAAAATGGCCTTGTCGTAAATTAAATATTTCAAAATAGTGAAAATTGTAATTAACATAAAAATAGCAATTAAAATGACGTTTTTAATTCAAATGAAGCGGCAATTAGAGTACGACATTAATTCAAACAGAGTGGCAAAATTTAAATGAACATAACAAAGAGCTGAACAAGAGCCGGTAGAATCATCATAAAAAGGCGACGCTGGAAATGGATTGGACACACGCCAAGAAAACAGGGAAGACCAGCTCCGACATGGAAAAGAAATGTTAACAGTGAAATTAGTTCGCGAAATATGTCCTGGAACCAAGTGAAAGATTTAGCATAAAATAAGGACAATTGGAAGGAGCTTGTAGAGACACTTTGTTATGTCCGTTTGATTTTGCCACTTCATCTGAATTAAAGTTTTATTTTAAGTGCCGGTCTGTAGTCGATTACTATATTATTATTTCCCAAATACACTTTAGTGTGGACCTTTTTTTTTTGTTATCGTACAGAATTGCCGAATAATATTTTGTCTACACGCTTGGCCTGAAAATTTCTCGCCATTGGAGTCCTACGTGTTAAATTGTTCTAGAATTATTGCACCATATTTCGCAATATGATGAAATCCTCCAGCTGCTGGATACTTTCGTTCGTTTTTCTCTTCAGTCGAATTTAACATCTCCTTCGGCCTGGTTGCTTGCGATAAGCGCCGTAATCAAGTACTGCAGGGGCGGCTTGGGTTTTCGATGGGTGTCCATCGCTTGAATTTTCGTATCGCTGTTTTCACCGTGGGGTGAACAGAACCATCGACAAGTGTTGTATTAAAGAAACACGCTGGAATTTTAACCCTGGGAACGCAGTTCATTGCGAATTTGCTCATCGCATTTGGCGGATTAATATCGAACCCATTTGCTGTCCCTCTGGTTTTGCCGCAGTTGCGATAAACGCATTGAAATTTTGGTCCTTACCGTTGACTCCATTCGATCCAGTCTATAGGGGCGTGCCTGTGGATTTTTCCTGCATCTTAAGAACACAAGAACACCCTAAATTGTGCCGACTTCTCTCTCTCTACTCCCTTCGACGAAAACAAAGGTAAAAGAAATTGTTTCTGGTGTTGTGAAAAACTTTTTCCGAGTTATATTTTCAAACTTCGAGTGTTGAACCTTATTTTTTGATGCAACAAAAAGCGACCTTCAGTCGCCAATTCTCATTTTCTTTTTTCTGATAATTGTAAAGAGTAATCCTAAATTGATTTTAAGAAATTAAATATCGTTAGCCCCTGACGGCGAGCCTTTTTCAGTTTGAACGTTCCAACAATATCTTGTATTATTTAACCATAAATATTACCATTTTCCATGTAATCGTTATATTTTTTTGCATCATGTCAGTAAACTAAAAGAAGTTGAATTATATTTGTCTTGAAATTTACCACATCTTTTATTTTTGTGTATTTTTATCTTTGTGCTCTTTGCAAGCTATATATACAGGATGAGGCACAATAAAGGTGAGTTCGATTCCCGTAAGCTGCTGGCTTCTCGGCCTTCCACGAGAACTGGTAATCTGCTGTAATTTGGAAGGTGGCGCCCGTTAATTTTGACCTACCTTTTACACAACTAGGAAGATTTCTCTCCCGTAAGCGGTTTCCGTGAACCACCCCTACTCCTCTGAGCTAAGCTAAGCTATCGTGTTGCGGGTCGACGAAAAAGCTCGTTTGGCCCGTAACAACTTAGCAGCAGTGAAGATAGTTAATTCAACCACTAATGTTAAAATCAGGTTAAATTAAAGTGTAGTGTACTGAAAGTGTAAGGCTGACAACCTGATTACTTTTATTAACTGTCAGTGAAACGCCCAATGATATATTCTTTGAGGCTTTCGCGGTTTCTCGAACTGTCAGTGTTCTATTCACTCTGAAGATGCAAGCTGCAATGTCTTGCGAAACGTTAGTTTGTATGGGTTCACAAACAGCTAGCAGGCATAAGCCGATTAAGTATTATTGTCCTGGCAAACAAAATATATCAAGATCAAATCCTTGTCCGCCCCAAGGTTTGAATAATATAAGCACACGACCCTGTTTAGGCATGCAGGGCCTACGAACAAATATTGCTGAAACTTCTACCAAATGACGACGCGGTCTACGCCGAAAGTAAATTATAATATTGACGCCCAATGATCTCCAGAGGACCAACAGGAACGAAGAAGAAGACTGCAACATATGCATAAATTTAAGACAGTCCACAAAGGGTGTGATTCATATCCATTTGTAGATGTGTCTTGTGCTGGTGAGAAGTAGATTTTGTACAAACGCGTCCTGAATCGATCTATGCACCAGATTAGTTTAATGCCAAACTAATTTTTTTGCTTTCAACTACATTACACGGCTAAAAATATACCCTGTCAATGCTGCTACTGAGGGAAAACGTTCCGCTTGGGCTCCGCTACAATAAAATTCAGTTGAGCAGAAAACACAGCTAAAATTTGTGGAAATGCTATTACGTTAATGAAAGCACGTAAAGGTATTTAGCAGAAACAATTTTCTTGTTTTTCACCCACTTCATTTTCTTTCCTGCAAAATATTTACGATGGTCGAGTCAGGCGACGCGGTACTACGCTGCACGCATTCTCAATGCGTACACAAAATAAATTATTCAATAAAAAAAACATTTTTATTATTCATACACGTGTTTGCCTTGTTGAGATGTAATTCTAAAGATGCGCATAATTTATTCCTAAATGTAGCTTGCCTTTTGTTATCTTGACCGTGTTGTTTTACACTGAAGTAGAAAGAAGGGACATAATTGTCGACACATGCTATAGATAGGAATGTATGTATAGTACTACGAAGTGAATTTTTGAATTGCAGTACGAAAGGTGAAATTATTTTTGACTTATTATGTGCATACGTATTAATAGACCGATTTTCGCACGATTCGTAGTAACCTACGATTTTGCTTTATTTTTAGAGACTGAATATGAAACAGAATTTAAAAATTATTAACGCCAGATCTGACTTTTCGTTCTTGTACTAAGATACTTTAATAAATTAACATTATTTTTATCGCACATTATGCGTGCGAATACGTGTACAATTACTACGAGGTGAATTGTTAAATTACAGCGAAGACAGAGGCCATTATATTCGTTCTATTCTATAGCCACGTATTTGTCTGCTTTGTGGAAATTTATTAAACGTCCATCAAAGTGGGAAATATTTTTTTCATCTTGCACTATGATTACGTTTTTATGGACTTCCCGGTGAAATTTTTAGCTGTAGTCGAAGCAAGGGTTATTATTTTCGACCCATGCTGTAGCAAAATGTATGTCTATAATAGGGAAGGATGAATTTTTAAATTGTGTCCATGAAAGGGACATTATTTTTACTCTACGCAATGTATTTTTCTACTTTATTAGGTACAGCTAAAGCCGAGAATATTATTTTCGCCGTATGCTGTATATACGTGCGCATTAATCCACTTTATGGTGGATTTTTAAGTTGTAGTTCAAAGAGGAGTATTATTTTGGTAATTCGGCTTGTGTTGTACATATCTGCTTCAAGTAACTTTATAAATTGCAATCTAAACATTGTGGACATTATTTGCGGCCCATGCTATGTACATATTGGCGCATAATTTTAAACCGAAGATTAGCAACACCTACGCCGTCTTTGTGTTATATAGACTGGAAAAATATTGTTGTTATGTGCGAACACCAATAAAGTTATTACTTCTTTAAACAATGGGACGTTAAAATTAGTTCCACATTAAAACGTATTTTTGAACTTCGTCGGCCAATGAGAAGAGCTATAAATAGCTATCTTTAATTATTTTAAGTGTTTATTGTTGTTGAACTTACAAGGAGTTTTGTGCTTATTGCCTATTTTGTTATAGTCTAATTGAACATTAGTATGTTGCGGTTGCGTACCCGCGCAAACTGTACTTGTTTTTGATATGGCTACTCCGATTATGACAACCAAACAGAAAATCTCGATTAAATCGACAACAATTGATTGTAGTTTTCCGACAATAATGTTAAATGTGTGTAATCTTAATGCTTCACTGTTATCTGTCTGATTTTATTTTACTTCAAGTTGTGTGTGCTCAATTATGCGTTAATTAAATTAACGTTGCGTCAAACATGAAAATATTCCTTAGTAACGCACAAGAAATAAATACTGCACTGAAATTAAGTTCTTCGTGCGATTTAATTTGTAAGGAAAATAATACAAATTGCTATTAACTAAAATATTATCAATAAGCGAGAAGATGACAAAACAATAAAAATTGAGAAGCAACTTTTATTTTTTTTTTATTTTTTGTCAAATCAATATTTAGCCCTGTACGCGTGGATTACAGTTATGCAAAAAAGAATCACGGTGGTTACAAAAATTTAAAATATCCTGAAAATAAAGTTGTAGATAATTTCGAAGAAATCATTTCTATGTTAAAAGGTTAATGATAGAAATGATCATAAAACATGCATATTTATGGTATGACAAAAAACGGATGTGGTTAATCGGGTAACCAGCTATTAGCGATAAAGATAACGATAAGAAATGAAATAACCTCTC
>JABXWE010024724.1:0-12814 GCA_014611495.1 Limonius californicus | reverse complement strand
TTTTCGAAGGATGCACTTTTTTCGTCAGTTGCCATAATTGTCGCTATTGGTCTAATTCTAATCCGAGGATATTTCACAAAACACCTAGTCACTGCCCCAAAAATTGAAATGTTTGAACCAGCATTTTTGGTGATGCAGATGATCATTGGTCCTTTTTTCTTACCTCGTAATTTGACTGGACAGATGTACTTAAAATTGTTACAAGACAACGTTGATTCAATGTTAACTGATACTACACAGTGTTACCGGCCAAACGAGCTTTTTCATCGGACCGTAGCAGGAAAAATGGAAGTGCCTTCGGTTTAGCTCAGATGAGTAGGGGTGGTTCACGAGAAACGCTTAAGGGAAGGAAATCTAACATAGGCGTATACAGTCGAAATGAATGGGCGCCACCCTCCAGGTTATAGCTGATTGCAGGTTCTCTTAGGTTTAGGAGGACCGAGAAACCAGCAGCGAACTGACCTTTATTGTGCCTCCTCCTCCTCCTGTAATGTTTACAAAGTTCATGCACACAATAAAATACACCAGAATGAAAGATCGTACTACATTTTAACTGCATCCACATCTACTGAGTAAAATATAGCACACAAATAGTACAATTTAGAATAAGTAAGAAAAAAAAACTATGAGCTAAACAAAGCAGTGTTGGGACGTCCAAATCAAAGAGCTCGCCGCCACTGGCTTGCGATATTTACTTTAATGAACAGATATATGCAACCAGCGGCGTTCGAGTTTACAGAATTATTTAAGCTTTAATCTTAACGAGTAATGAAACGCTGGGCAACTGCAGGTTGTCTCACTTTTAATATTACAAAGGAATTAAACTGTTCTATTTGTTAGTTACCAACGAAGCTCTGATAAACAGGGGAAAACAATCACTGTATAGTACCTTAGCGAGTTTTACCTTTCTTCGGTAGGGAGTAGAGAGAGAGGCACAATTTGGGGTGTTCATAAGATCTTCGAGAAGGAGACAAAAATCGCAGGCACGCCCCTGAAAGCTGAATCACGACTTTCTTCGTTGAACGAGGTTTGAATGTGGCCACAGCTTAGTGGAGGGAGTCATGGGATTAATGGCTGTAATCCGACATAGGCCGAAAAAACAATTTCACTAAATTGTCTTTGCTAAAGTGCAATACTCTGCTAATATTTAACCTGACTCAATGTCGAGAATTTTCTGTCGCAGGCAAGAAAAGCGATACGGTAGCTTCAGTTAGCAGAAGCGCTGCCAAAAAACTACGGCTCAAAATCATGTGCGTTCGCCCTCAGAAGCTTGGGCTGACTGACCTTCAGTACTTTTCGTCGGCGCTGAGGTCTTAACGAGCAACCGGGTCGAACGGAGAACTTAAGTCGACTAGCAAAAAAACACAACACGAATATGCAGCAGCTGAACGTATTTCGTCATGTACAGACTAACCATGCTTGTCAGCGTTCCCTTAAGTTTCGAAATTAACCTTGTAAAATAATAAAATAGTAACCGACTTAAGAGCGGCAATTAAAATAAGACTTTAATTCATATGAACCATCAAAACTAAACGAACGTTACAAGAGAATAATTATTACCTCAGAGATCATTTGATATTCCAACAGGACGGAGGTCCTACGCATTAGGCACTGGTTATTTGGCAGTATTTGGATCAAAGGTTTCTCACCCAATGAATTGTAAAAAGGGACGCTATTGAATGGTCCGCAAGGTCGTCAGGTTTATTTCTGTTGGAATTCTGTTTGTGGGGTCATTTAAAGAGTAAAATTTACGCAAGCCAACCCGATTCTTTAGCAGATTTACGACAATGTATAACCAACGAATGCTGTTGAATCACTCCACAAATACTTCAGAATGTGCGACGACACTTATTACTGTATGGATTTTGGTGGTGCTTATTTCGAACATTTACTACCCTGAAACTTTGGACTACATTTTCGCGGGAACGAATGATGGGAATTAAAAAATACCACAGTAAAGTATATTCATCGAGCTTCCAAATGGTATGTTTTTTGATACTCCTTGCTATTTAAGATTTTTAGGGTGAAAGTCGTGCCAATTTTGGGGTTGAAGATATTTGAACGGGAATAGTCGTATTAGAAGTCAAATAATTGAGGTTTAGGGTCTCACAATATGCCTGTTTCGATTTCGGTGACCATTTCTGTATTATATTCAGAATAATTCAGTAACAAAATGTATGTCTTTACTATGATGACGCTCGTTTTGTTTTCTATGGACAACTTCGATCGAACATGTTATGGACTCCACGGTATAAAATCTGCATTTTTTAAATAAGGATAGCAGTCTATATTTAAGGGTTATTTTCGCATCCTAAATAAAAACAGAAACTGTATTTGATATAAAAAATAAGTTTAGACACAGAGTTTCATTTCTTGTTTATTTTTGAATGCACTATTACAATTCACAAGTTTTCAATTAACGACTTGCATTCATTCTAGTGGACTCCAATATTTACCAATATTAGTTATTGTTTGATATAATTATGGAAACTGTTCCCAGAATTTACGACTTCTTCCAGCACCCTAAACAACAAAATTGCAGGTTAACCGACTCTTGAAACGGTTCGCCTTTAATATAAATATATCACAATTCTTTAGTTTATGTGTTATGTCATTATTTCCAATTATTCAACAATGTTTGATACACTGATATTTTTTGTGTAGTACGATTATAGCAAAATCCATAAAAATCACTTATAGAATGACTTGTTGAAAGTGTTTATTTGCGAAATATTTGTATTTAGGTGCTATTGTTTGGTATAAAATCTGTAACAAGAAAATCTTGATTAAAACCGTAGTTGAATAGAAACTCTACGCAATAGAAGCCCTTGACATAGATAACATTGTTGAATTCGGAATTGGAGTACGAAAATATTAGATTTCACTCTGAATTCTATTCATAATCTATAATTAAAATTAGAAATTTTATTGTGTTTTCTCTTTATTTTTAATTTCTAGTTAAATTAATTATGGCTACAGTTCAAAGAGCATCAATATTATAGATAAAGAACACTTTAAATACAAATACAGTATTGTCGCTACTTACCACCCCACCATTAATATGAACATTTTGGCAGATTAGTAAAATAATGATAAAATTTCTTTTTCTCTTACCAAAATGGTATTAAACTGTTTTCCCATTCCTATACACTTTCTGATTCGCTTCTTGATTCTCTACTAAATTACACCTTAAGAAACACATTTTCAGAGTAAATGCAATTCTTCACGGGTACCTACAGTTGCATCAACTAAATCTAAAACGCAAATGGGAATTTTTTATATGAAGCTCAGTGAACTGCAGTATTATACTGCAAAGTACTTTGTAGTTAAACTACACTGTTGTTAATTGCTATTAGAAGTATGTTCTTTTACCTTTTTTTCCGCCACTTTTTCCATAACTTTAGGTGTAAAATTTATTTTATGGTATCATTCAGGTAACCTAATGCTTTCACTGTCACCTATTTTTCCAGCAAGCCATAACAAAAACAATTTAACAATCCGTACGGACACATTTGCATAATTAAATGAAGAGCAATTCGTTACTTTATGGCCAAATTGAATATACCAATGTAGGATATATAGGATATATTTATTGCCAGGCTCTGGGCTTTGCCTTTTCACTTCCCTTCCCTTTTTCGTACGCCTTTCTACTGGGGACTTTCTAAACCTAATGCTGTCCGTGAATATAATACACTGCATCTGCATTAAACTACTCAAAAATGTATAGGGATATTGTAATATAATGCATATATGTTTGTATTTGATGGCTAATGGTCGTCTATTGTTGATAATAATTAGAGCAAGCGGGAATGTTTGAGGTTGAAAAACAAAAAAAAAACAAATCCAGTTGTAATTGTTCAACCGTATTAGTGTCAAGTCGAGTTTGTGTGTTTGATTGAATAATCTTTCCTGTTTTCTTAAGATCTTTTTGTTCATTGTTTTTTATTCGTGTGTTACATTTGTGTTCTTATTAATAAACAACAATGCAGAAAACCCATTTAACAATAGAACAACGAAATTTAGCCGTTGCTATGAACCAAAGAGGAGTTCCCCAAGTCGACATTGCTGATATGTTAGGAACCAAGCAGAGTGTAATTTCACGTGCCCTTTCGCGCCTTAGAAAAACAGATACTACCGCAAGAAGGCCTGGAAGTGGATCTCTTCGCATCACAACACCTCGTGAGGATCAACTTCTGGTAATTAATGCAAGAACTGCTCGACATCGACAGTAAGTGCTCCAGAATGCCACAGGAAATCGAATCCCCGACCAAACTGTGAGAAATCGATTGTTTGAGGTAGGACTTACCTCATACCACCCCTGAGATGTCCTGCGAGAACTGTGGGTCAACGAAGACACCGGTTGGAATGGTCAAGACGTCAAGAAGCGACACCGTGAGAATAATAATGTTTTCGGACGAGTCCAGATATTATCTCAGCAATGATAACCGGGCGTTAAAGAGTATATCGTAGTGCCGAACATCGTACTTTACCCAACCTGTCGTTACCTTTGATGGTGGTGGTCTTATGGTATGGGCTGGAATTTCTTTAGGGTGGTGTACTGACCTCCGTATCTTTAATGGTATACTCACAGGCCAACGTCGTGCCCAAGAGATCTTTGTGGACCCATGTTCTGAGCCTGAGGCCTACTACTGTGCAACAGCTGAGGGATGTTGTTGTAATTGCATTGAGAGTATGCCAGCAAGGTGCAGAGCAATTATTACTGCCAGAGGAGGTGCCACGCGGTATTAGAATTTAATAAATTTAAGTTAAGGGAAAGGAGACAATAACGATTTTCATTATAATATTGTTAAAGTTCTTCTTTAAACATACCTTTGTTGTAATTTTCATGTTCATTACTAAAAAGACGTTAAATTTTGTTGTTTTGGTCGTCTTTTATTATAAATCCAATTGGTATCGGTTTTAAGTGTCTTACACTGCAATATCCCTATTTATTTTTGAGTAGTTTAGGTTTCGGAATTTTAATTAAAACTTTAAAGATACATCATTTTGGATATTATTTTGAGTTTTTGAGTTCAGTGTTTAGAAAAAAAAAATGTATTTACCATAGTTAAATTTATATAATGAAGAAGTAGCTACTATTTTTTATTCTAACTCCCTATACATTTAAGATTGTTTATATAATTAGATAGACGGGTTTATCGAATTTATTTTAAAATTAATTTTAGAAAGAGTTTACTAATGAGGACTATTTAAACTAACCCGTGTAATTAATTTGTAAAAATTCGTGTACAGCCTTGAAAATATGTTATTAGTAGGTATGTTATTTAAACTGTGTTTTGAAAAACGCCTAATTATTACAACTACGGTCCTGTGTAACCGAACGAGTAGCTGGTACATACACATTTTGCGTTTTTATTAGTTTACTGTCATTCCTTTGACTTTACACTGTTTATAATTTTTGTGCAATACTTTAATTGCAACATGCGTATTTATGTAAGTAAGTCCTTGAGGCCAAGATTAAACGCAGTGTTATTATTGCCAGCTCCTATATTAATTAAAAAACACACATAAACAATGTTAACCATAAGCTGTTACCATAGTATTACTTATATTTGTAATTCATAAATATAACAGCTCCTTTTATTATTTTGTTGATATAAATCATAACAACGATTTACTGAGCCTAGGATGAGGTCTGAAATTTCATTTTTATCAGTAATCTCCACACCATCTTTATTCTTTATCTTCCATATTTCTTTTTTACCACAGTATAATGTCTTACGCAATACTTTTAAACCTTTGTTTTTTTTTCAATATATTTTCTACCACTATTTCCTTATAGGTACGTACGAATATCTTGTTTAGCCATTCTTCCCACTTTTTTATTTAATTCTGCGTACTCCACCCAATTTCGTTTTCACTCTTTGATTAGAGATCGTCTTTCTTCCAATAATATTTTCATTTCCTCCCTTAATCTCTGGTTTTTCTTCTTCCCATTTATATACATATAAGTATTTTTTAATGTTTCCTTTACAGCTGTGGTGATTTTATCATTTATACTATTCACTGTTTGTAATTCGTCTGTATTATCTTTTAATAGGTTTTCATTTAAATTTGATATATTTCGTAATCCTGCTCCAACTTCAGGTGTCTATAGTTTTCCTTCTACGTCTTATCATTTTTAATCTCTCAATTTTTTTGTTTATTACAACTCTAGCTCTAACTATTTTATGATCGCTACGTGTTGTGAATTGATTTAAAGCACTAACAACCTGTACTATTCGCTTATTTGTGGATAATACATAATCAATATCATTCTTGGTGTCCCCATTTGGACACATCCAAGTCCATCTTCTTTTACTTTTCTTCTTGAAGAAGGAGTTCATATTAAATAATTTATTTTGTGTTATAAAGTTGACTAGCATGTCTCCCCTTGGGTTTCTATCTCCAATTCCGAAATTTCCTATGTATATTTCTTGATCTTCTTCTTCTACACCAACTTTGGCATTGAAATCGCCAGCTATTATAGTATCTGTTGTTTTAATTTCTTCCATACTTGTTGCTATATCCTCGTAGAAACTCCACAATTTTGTCTTCGTACGCGTTGGTCGGTGCATAGACCTGAACTACTTTTAGGGTATAGTGTGGAACAACGTCAAAAATTATGTATGTAACTCTTTCTGATATAATTTTTGTATGTAGTACTTGCTTCGCCAGTCTTTTATTAATCATTGTACCTATTCCTCCTATTCTTTTATTCTTACTCTCGTGATGAAAGAACATGTGTCCTGATCTAAGTTTTATGTATTCGTCTCCCATTCTTTTGGTTTCGCAAAGTCCTAATACATCCCATTTAATTTTCTCCAATTCATACTCCAACTTTTCCATTCTATCCTCCGTCGACAAGGAGCGTGCATTATATGTAGCAATTTGTAATATATTGTTTTTGGCAGCCCGATCTCTTCCAGTGATTTTCGCACGCTTTGCCCTTTTGCTTAACCTCCCGCTGCCTTGGTTGGCAGTATCAGAGCCGCTGGGGTCTAAGGGCCTTCTTTGATGAGATACTTTCATATTTGTTAATGGTATTGGCCATAAAACACTACGCTGGCCAGGTGTATTGGTAAGTGAGTACTCAACCGCTCCTAACATGGACAACCGCCGTGTCCTGTACTGGTTTTGGTCCGCCCCGGGTATTCTATTTCCGGTATTCCGGGTATTCCCGGTACTCGTCATATCTGTCGAGCGTCCCCCTATCCGCTACCTGAGGAAGCGCCCGATGGACGACCAGCAACCCCACACGGGAGAAATATTTTAATTTTTAACAAATGTCATTTAAGCATACCGTTATGAAAAATTTGTTTAATTTTGTACTTTGGCCCACCCCAAAGCACAAAATTTAATGTTTAATTCTCCAACGGAAAAGTATCGCTACAGATATAGCGATAATTTTTCAAATATCGACTATGGGTATCGCGAAATTTTCTGAAAAAAGGTCGAGTATCGGTATTGCGATACTTTTTCTGATAAAGTATCGGTATCGTTATAGCGACACTTAAAAAAAGTATCATTCCGACTATTGGTTAAATTATGATAAAAACGTACTCATTTCCGGTTCTTTAATACAGGGCCGGATTTAAGACGAGTGAGCCTCTAAGCTAAACTTTTTTTGATAGCCCTTTTGCAGTAAATTTGAGTTATTCGAGTTTGTAGCGTCAATAGAAATTAATATTTTGGAGAGTTACATATTTTTATGATTTTTTAAATAAAAATGTGATAGTATAATTTAATGTTAACCAAATTTGCGAGGCCCTTCCAAATGAGTGGCCCTAAGCCTAGCTTATGTAAATGTGGCCCTGCTTTAAAAAAAGTAAAAACTCTGGGATATGCCAAAAATTTGCAGCAATCTAGTAATTTCCAAGTAGCTACTGAAAGAAGACATGATATTATACAAAAAGAAATGTTTCGTGAAAGTGTTCTACCAACCATTTTGAAGCAATACAACAACAAAGACATATACAGTGCTGATAAAATTGACTTTTTACATGTATAACTTAATTACCAATGGTTTGGTGGTAACCATAGTAAAGAGCACGTTACCGTAATGGTCGCTTCTTTTGCAGAAAAACCCAAACTTTTGGATATTGTACTAGCAAATATCCGCGTTGTTATAAAGGCATAACGTCATTAGAACTCGATTACGACTTTAATAAAAAACTTAGATCCGCCGGCCACAGCAAATGCATGTACGAGTAAACAAAATGTTAAAATTGTATCCTTTCCACCAAATATGACGTCAAAGTTACAACCAATGGTTGAAGGTGTAATAAAAAATATGAAAATTCATTACCGGAAGAGAATTCTACTTAAGATCATTAAAGCAATTGAACATAATCAACCATTGACCGGATTGTTAGGCCGTTTCGAAGTAATCGAAAGTGTGGACAAATATGTTTCATCATTTTCCAAAAGCGGGTTTTACTGAAAATTATACGCACTAATGGAAAGACAATATCGTTCTCACTGAATTAAAGAAATGCTGAGAAAATTTGAAAACTAGCGTCAATATTTCTGATGAAATTGAACTGCAAAGTAAATTGATGAAAATGTTATTGTGACTGTCCAAGAATCCTAATGTCCAGGATGTTATCGACAGCGTCACAAATAAAAATTACGGAGAAGAAACTGAAAAAAAGGACTCTGAAAAAACGAAAACAAGAAGGAAGTAGTGTAATTTATATTATTGCAGAATGTGACGTACTAAAACTTTGTTGTTCCATAGACTGATTTTTTTATATAACGATTTCTTACGGGTCCTTGGCACTTCAATGTATGGAAGTTCCATTCACTATATGGAAGCTTCATCGTATCTGCAATTGCACTGAATATTGAAAAATTACTGTTTCAAAGTAAATAAGATTTCCGTTCTTTATTAAAATAGTCGACTTTAGCAAATCAGAAAATTACATAGGACCTCTCCTATTTGCCTAAACCAAAATTTTCAATCAGAAAGGAAATTAAATAGAAAAATACAGAATAAAATAAGAAATGAGATAACTAACCTAATTTAATGTTGATAAAATTTTAATTTTTTGGGGTGTCCCTTATCAAAACTTAAATTATTCTGCATAAAAAGCTTGTCAGATTCGAGCCACGTGGCCCCAATAATAACAAATACTGGAAGTCCTCGCAAGCAACCACTTTTTCATTCTGAAGCGTCCCAAAAAGTTAATGAACAACAAATTGCCGGCCTTGATTGTTCAGTTGTAATTCCCTTTTATGTAAGTGTATAATTTAGCCAACACATGACGTTCGTTTTTCGCATTTAGATGATATCATCATCATAAATAATATTGAAAATATACCAAGAGAAAGCAACGTGCTTTGCTATACCGTCATATGTTTAGCAAAATCTGATGTGTAATAGTCACGAGCGTGTTTGTATGCTAATCAAGTTAGTAACTGCAACACAAAATTTGATCTCATATCTTTACGAATACATGAATCATCCCTTTTCAAGTTGAAATTCAATAGCAGGGCGTATTTCTTCACTTTAGCAGACTTTTGCTTGTGTTTCGGTTGAGTAAACCCACATATGTACAACGAAAATATTTTTAATAAATAGCTAGAAAATCACATTTTCTACCGGCCTTATCTTTCTTGCGACTATGTAATTCACACCGAATCACAGTAACATCTCGAAAATTTCCG
Organism: Limonius californicus; assembly: GCA_014611495.1. Taxonomy (NCBI): domain Eukaryota; kingdom Metazoa; phylum Arthropoda; class Insecta; order Coleoptera; family Elateridae; genus Limonius; species Limonius californicus. The sequence goes on along the minus strand of JABXWE010024724.1, from coordinate 3,145 downwards.
CGTGTTCCTTATCATCAAAGTTCAATTAAAAAATTACAAACCTAATCGAACTTGATGCGATAGCACCGGCAAGGCTTGCAGAAAAAGTAAACGACCAATTAAAGTCATATGACATATACTAAAACACTTTCAGTACTTATCAGCACCTTCGGTATCATTTAGACCCCCCTAGGTTTGCAGGTTCAACTGTTGGCACTGACCCTTATAAATTTACATCATATGATATGCGACGCGCTTGTATGTCGATGAATTACGAAATCGTTGATAACGCTAACTTTTTGTTTTAAGGATCGGCATATAAAGATTGGGGTTGCATTTTAATTAACAACAGAAACACTTACTGCATTACTAATAATAGATATTTAAACTAATCTATTAATACTTGATACTTGCAGTAATCTTTAACTGAAATGTATCCCTCCCCCCATTTGGGATGATTACAGAGGATCATTTTCTATTTTTTTAATAACTTAAATATATAATATTTAAATATAACTATTGGAATTCATAGAATTTATTTTACTGCTTGAAATTCACAAATATGTAGATGCTGTTACACATACAGGGTGACCCACCGAAAACGAAACAGGCGAGATTTGTAACACTAAACCTCAATTCTTCGAAAAACACCCGAACTGGTCAAATTAATTTGCCAGAGGGACATGTAACTGAATTAAAGTCATATTTTAATTGCCGATTACTAGATATATTGTTATTTTATTCAACTCCGTCATTGCCTGTCCCAGCCAGGATGAAAAAGGAGGAGGGGTAGGAGTAGTAACCTCGTTAAAAAACCTGGGTCCAGCCGACCCGGCTAGTAGCACCCAGTAAGGGTCCCCGCCTGGGGTAACAGGTGAAAAATGGCCAATGGCCTTCGAAACAGATGATTATCATCACGGCTGGAAGGGCGGAAGAGTCGAAGGTTATTGCGAAGGAGACGCATTAACGTAGTTAGACAGCGGAAGAGCTCCAAACAGGAGCCAACGGTGGCGGGCACAGTTCTCGGAAGTGGAAGTACTTCCATACCCCAAGACGCCTGGCCAACGTGGTGTATTATGGCTAAAAACTCCCCATTACTTAAATCTATTATGATGAATGACGAAGATGAAAGGCCCTCAGTCTCCGGCAGTCGTATTCTCTCCGATCAAGGTAGCGATCGGGCAAAAGGGACGATAGAGGGTGCAAAGAATCCCCGGGTTGCATCCGGCTACTATACAAAGATTGACACGGCGATGATGGGGAAAAGTATGCATATTGCAACGTATATTGTAAGAACACTCTCAGATGAAGATAGACTACACCAACTGGAAATCGAATTAAATGAAATAAAATGAGACTTTATCGGACTATGTGAAGTCAGACGTACAGGCGAAAACATGGTGAAACTAAACTCTGGACAAATACTATATTATAAAGGCCATGCAGATCGTAATGTAAATGGAGTAGGATTTCTAATTAATAGACGACTCACACAAAATGTAACACAATATAATGAAATATCAGATAGGATTTCATACATCATAATTAAACTAAATAATTCCAAAAACATCAAAATCATACAAGCTTATGCACCGGCATGCAATTACGAAGAGGAAGACGTAGAAGTATTTTATGAAGAACTGGCAGATTGTCTCCGAAATAACATTACAAGTTACACATTGATAATCGGAGACTTCAACGCTAAAATTCATAAACGACCAGAAGAAAGGGAGCAATCAGTAGGAGACCATGGAATAGGACAAAGAAACGAAAGAGGAAACATGCTACTAAACTTCGCAGAAACGAACAACGTTATGAATACCTTTTTCAAAAAACGAAAACAACAAAAATGGACCTGGAGAAGTCCTAACCGCGAAGTAAAAAATGAGACAGATTACATTATTTCTAATATCAAACATGTAGTACAAGATGTATCGGTACTTAATAGAATCTCAACAGGCAGTGACCATAGAATGGTTAGAACAAAATTGTACATCAGTCTCAAATCTGAAAGAGCGAAGGACATTCAGAACTAAAACCAAACCGATCGATCCATCAAAACTAATTGAAAACAAAAAAGAATACCAAACTGAGATTATAAATCAACTACAAAGACGTAGCCCTAGTCATACCCATGATTTAAATAGATATGACGAAAATATAAGAACAATAATGACTGACGCAGCTACTAAAGTAGCAACTAAAACCAAAGGATCATCAAGCAAAATCAGTGATGAAACCAAGAAACTAATGGATTTAGATTAGATTAGATTAGTAACGGGGAGGGGTGCCTGCCCTTTAACACTGCGGCCTCTTGGGCCTATTGTGCATCCTCTTCAGTCGCTAGTCGCTGCCAAATAGGTCCGTCCCCTTTATCAGGTCTAGAAGTTTATTGATCAGGCTGGCTTGCGGTTGTAACTCGTTGGGATTAGTACCCTCAAAGATTTGGTATCTTCTACGAGCTAGGGCTTCGCATTGGAATATTATGTGGGAGGCTGTTTCCTCTTCCTCGCCACACAGTCTGCATATAGGTTCTTCGTTAAATAGCCCCATGTCGTAGAGGTGTAGTCTGAAGTGCCAGTGTCCCGTTAGGAGTCCTGTCGCTACTCCAATTTGAGTCCTACTAAGTTGTAGACTGTTTTAGTAAGTTTGTGGGATTGGTTACCCATTATAGTTTTACTTTGTCTTTGTCGAGGTGAGAGTCTCCAGTGTTCCGAATGTTTGGTTACGATCCATTCGTTGACTGCTCCTCTCACTGTTCGTTTAGTTAGGCCGACCACAGGTTCAGACCCTGTGAACGGTGTCTCAGATCCTAGTTTTGCTAGTTTATCTGCATTTTCATTTGCTTCTATGCCTCTGTGATCTGGCACCTGCACAAGTTTTACCTTGTTAAAGTTTGCCAGTGTCAGGAGACTACGAAGGCCGTTCCAGAGACGTTTTGACTTAATCTGGTTTGAATTCAGTGCTTTCAAAGCTGCCTGACTGTCGGAGATAATGAAGATGGTTTTGTTTGTATAGCCTCTTCTTATGTTCTCTTCTATTGCTGCTAGAATTGCATAGGTTTCAGCTTGGAATATTGTGGCATTTTGGCCCAGAGATATGGAAGTACTATATCTTGGTCTGCTGCCGTATACGCCAGCTCCGGTTCCGTTGCTCGTGCGTGAAC
>JABXWE010024723.1:0-21296 GCA_014611495.1 Limonius californicus | reverse complement strand
AAATTTTTCAAAATTGGTTGGTTAATCAGCTGATTCCTGCTTTGGACAAGTTGCAAGGAAAATTTGTCGTGGTTATGGACAACGCACCTTATCATTCAGTGCAGTTTGACAAGCCGCCCACATTTTCTTGCAAAAAAAGGTGTATTGCAGAAATGGTTGGTTAACCACCACAATGTCGAAATTCAGGGTTAAATTACTAAGAAAAAACTTTGGGAGTTAATTAAACCTTTTACAGCAGACGGAAATAAAAGATACGTAACTAAGGAAATTTTGAAAAAGCGCAACTATGCGGTTCTTCGATTGCCTCCATACCATTGTCAATACAACCCAATTGAAATTGCGTGGGGGTTTTGTAAGACCTAGTACAATAAGCACACAAATTCGCAGCCAAAAACGAAAGACAAGATTGCAAATTTATGGCGTGAGGCTCTTTCAAATGTACCCCCGACATGTGCCAAAATTTCTGTGAGCATTGTGAAAAACTTATTTCGGAAGACTGGACAAAACATATGGGAAATCTACCGTTTGAAAATATTTCTCCTTTCATTATTTCAATTGGGGAATCTGATTCAGAATCGGAGGGTGCCGATGATTCGGATACTTCTAGTGATAGCATGAAGGTGGAATAGGGTAGGGGATATTCTTTTGGCATTTAAATTGTGAATGAGTGTTTTACAGTTTTTATCTCGCCCGAGAAAAACACTGACCTCAGTGGAATACGAACTTGGGTCTCCAGAGACAAACAGTCAACCACTGGACTACCATAATATCAATTTGAAACATGAGCGGCATGGATGTTAATTCTTCTTAATTTGCTGCAAGACCTAAATATAGGACAACAAAGAATGGCGTGGAATATGCTCTGTATACTTACGATTTGAGTTCAGAATTCTCGTGTAAAAGGAACAGCAATATGTATTTGGAATGTGTTACGACAACATTTAAATTATAGTTATTATTTTATTTATTATGAAATCATTATTATATCTAAGTATTATAAACCAATATTGAGCAGAAATAGGCGGACATTAAATGAACAAACACGCTCCACTGGCAACATTGCCTGCTTTCAAAAAACATAACCTCCATCAAGAAAAACTAGCATAACCCAACTTAATTAATTGACAAATTTCAATGATACCACACATTCCCCCATATTTCCACAGCCTGTTGGAAGGCAAATCAATCGTGAATAGATTATATATAACAACACAAATCTACGACTATAACAGTTCAATCAAACAGGGTGGCCATAGCCGTAGATAACATAAACGTTAAGCGGGTAACAGTTACAAAGAACGATCGAAAAAAAAAATTATTAGAGCAGGCCGGGCGTTTAAAAACATACGTCGTAACTCCATGCGTATATATTCGTGTAGTTAACTTCACGCTACTTCCGAACTGGAGCGTATGGAATGTCAATGTCAGAACATCAAAACGTAAAAATTTGACAACTTCACAATAATGCTTTATACTGTAATATAAAAAGCATTTATGGTGAATGTTTATTTTTGTAATGGCCAGAAATTTATTAGAGGGTGGCATTATTTAGTGAAGTTATTAAACTTTTACGTCTTAATGTTTTAACATTGACGTTTTATAACCTAATCTTAACTAGTAGCGTGAAGTTAGCCACACGAATACATAACCGTGGAGTAACGACATATGTTTTTAAATGCACGGCCTTCTGTAATTTATTTTTTCGATTGAGCTTTATTAACTGTGGCCATAGCGATGACGGTATACTAGCGTTTTGTTGGCAGCAGAAATTTAAAATAGTATTTAGCTGACATATCATTTTATTTATTTCGGCGAGATTGTTAAAGTATTTGTAAAATGGAACTTAATTTGCCTTTGGAAGTTGTTTCTTGTTTGACTGGGCGACATCTGGTACGTGGTTTTCTATGCATCATTCTGCACTCAGGCCATATTTGGTCCATTGCACACCTTCAACTAGGAATTTTGCCTTAATTTCAACTCCAGTAGGGATTTGTAACGTGTCGCACTCCACACTGGCACGGGATCTACGGCTTTACTACTTATCCGACAGAAGGCGCATTTTCAGATTTTTCCTCGTTAGAACAACCTCACCGACCCCAGCCGAGATCTAACCCGTGTGCCTTAGGTGTATAGGCAAGCGTGCTTAACCACTAAACCACCGAGGCCCGCCCTTTGGAAGTTACATGGTCTGTGGAATATAACCTAACAGTATCTGCCAACGTGACAGTTATGGCGGCACTGTCAGCTTGACTGCTTCGAGCTGCTCTTCTATTAGTTGTTGACGTATAGCTGTGTAACTGGCCTGTGAGTGAATGCACTCTAATTAGGATATAATGTCACTGGCACATTGTCAAATATGTTTTATAAACCTTTAGCATATAGATTCGTAGAGTTTCTGGTGATTGGTTAGAAAGATGGGTGAACTTGGAAACGGCTTTATAGTGTTTCAGCTATAACTACATAAAATGTGAGATCATTAATGGATACATGAATACAGATTTAAACAATAAAAATAGGCAACAGGATATTTTTTAAAAATTGTGCCTAATTTATAGTTGTTCTCTCTTTTTTGAGTTTTTTTAATTCAAATATATTCTTTGCTTGATTTAAACTAAAGTGCGTTCAATATTTATTCTTGTTCGATAATTTTGGGTACAATCAAGGATTGTCAACAAAAATAAATCTTGAACGCACTTTGTACTATGATAGTCAGCTGAAAACTGCTAGAAACTTTTATCAGCGGTATCTATAATTAAAAACTTTTTTGATTCAGTTTGATGGCGCCAGTATATGTCGTAATGGTCAACTGAATGCAGTTGAAGCAAATCTCTATGAAATAGGCCACAATCATTAAAAAGCAATAAAATCACGCAATTGTGTGTGACCGAATTACTGATGTGTGATAAAGCGTAACCAAACTTAAAACGATTTTGTGATTTGGCTATGTCAGTTTACATTTTCATCATGTAATTACACTACATGTCGAAGTATATTGACGGAGGAACAGCAAGGTATAATGAAGAGACTAGAAATGTTATCATGTAACTGAAATGACTGGAACAATGGTGTATCGTTCTGAATTTACACATATTTTAAATGATTTTGTAATTATCTGTATTTTATTATTTCAGTACCCCCCAAGATTAAGTTACTATTCTGATGTTAATATATCTTCTGGATACCGAATAATACATACTTTCTTTGGTGGAAAATGATGACAAAAGAATAATTAAATGTTTCATTTCTTTTAGATTGCCCGCGCTAATAACTTTGATTATTTTTTGGATGGGCATGGTATACAATTGTTGTGTTGAACTGTGCAATTTGTAGCGATGTTAATATTGCAAGGCACAATCTCGTTCGTAAAATTGTATGTGCAAGAGTACAAGCTTTCAAATTCTATGAATGTGTAAATATGTAGCTGCTGATGGAGCATTCATTGAAAAAGACTCATGCGCAGCTCAGCGTGCAGAACGCGACGTGCAATTGCAAAAAGCTTTGGCATCTGGCAAAATTTTTTGAGAACGTTAGACTGAACCTAGGTAATCAGAACCAAAACTATTATAACGTACGTGAGCACTTTCAAACATAAACAGCCAATTACGAAAACAAACATCTAAGTTAATATATCTATAAGACTAACATACCTATCAATTCTCTGTAAGGCGGTAGCAAGGAAAACAAACACGAAAAAGTCGTTTAGAGTTCCGTGTCAAAAACACTACATGAATCGTTAGTACACAGTTATTCTGGCTATAAATAAAATTAAAGAAACGGAACCTAGGTAAAGTCAAACATAAGAAAAGTGCAAGGCATTTAACAGAATCGTATTGTCGTGAGTAGCGTCAACCTCACTCTAAAATCAAAAGTGGCGCGTCGAGTCAACGTCGATGATGATTCCGCGTCTATTTTTACTCGAATTATTTTCCAACTTGTTTTTATCTAAATAATCTATGCTTTCCGAAGATGTTTTGCAACGTTGACTCGGTCGCACCCGCTCTTCGCAGAACCAACAGAGTATCAACTGTCGGTTATGGAGACGCCTTTTGTTTTCAAAAATCATAAGCTAAGAAAAAACTGGAGCATACCTTTACTTGCGGACTAACTAAGTACAATAATGGATTGGCACGAAGTCGTTCTTTTTCGTCGGCCATGCGTCGAACTTCTTCTCGGCGAGCTGACCCCAACGCTGACACCTCTTCTCGCGACATGGGTTCTGTCGCTTTCGGTAAAACTTGCACATCCGGAAGAGACTTTTTTCTCTGGAGCGTCGTCTGCTCGACCAGGTTCTAACAACATACGAAGAGAACGTTTATGCATAGTCTTTGACCTACCGAGGCGTATTTGTATACTGCACGTGAGGCTACCTCCACGGGCGGAGTGTCAATCCAACTCTCGGAGGCTCGCCGAGCCATGAGAGCGGGGGAATAGATGAGGTCTTCTTCATCATCCTCGTTTTGGTACCACAACATGATGGAATGGTACGAGCCACAGGGCCGGCGGGAGTGCACTATGGGAACACAATACAAGTTCAACAAAGTATATATTTATCCGGCCCGCCGGCTCTGCTAGGAAGACGCTTTTAGCCGCCGACTGCGGCTCCCCTTGGCGTCGGCCCAACCTCGCGCCACTCCGCTCGTGGATCGTAGCCATTATAGCTGAAAACGTCACGCAGACCGTTAGAGCATTCTTGGAGCACGGCCACTAACCTTGACGACGGGAGTAGCTCCCGGATTTATGTACAAGCTCTCCGTGCGCTTGGGTTGGTTCAGCGAAGGGATGATGTCCTGGCCCAGGCCCCTCTTCCGTATAATGATGTCCTCGAATGGCGGTTGCGGCGTAGGGTTGTTGGTTTTCATCATCGAAATGTTCGGTTTTAGCGAGTTTCCTGTTTGTACAGCTCCATTTTTCGCGGGCATGGGCGTCGGGGTGGTTCCCCTGACAGCAGAAGGTGCCCTCGACATTCTGTCGGGGGTGTCCGAAGGTCCGGCACTGATGTCCACGGATGGTTGCCTGGATCCTGTAGCACTTGCCCTTCCGGTTGCTCTGCTGTATCTATCTACGCTGGAATCTCTACTCGGGGGCCTTTTATAGTGGTCGAAATAGTCTATAGAGGTTTGTTGAGGTACTGCGCCTATGTTCGGAGGACGGTCTCCTGAAACTCTCCTGGACATTCGTCTTAAAGCGGAAGCAGGAGTAGGTTCGTCGCGTGGTAAAGAGTTTCTTACCACTCTAGAATCCTTTTCGTTAACTTGTTTAGCTGTCGTGGCGTCCATGGAATTGGCATTCATCGGTGGTCCGTACATATCCGTAGAAGGATTGGATTTCTGCGCCTGCTGATAATATGGTATACTAGAAGATTTGTTTTGTTGTTGATAACTCTCAGTTTGATTATGATAAATCCCCGGGTTATGCGACGTTGTCGTATCTTTGTTCAGCTGTATTGTCGGAGTTTGGTTGGGTAGTTGATTAGGCATTTGATTTTTGGATTCTGGCATTTGGTTAGACATTTTATTAGACATTTGACTATTAATTTGATGAGGCAATTGGTTGGGGATTTGATTAGGAATACTACTACTAGTTAAGGAAGAATCTTTTTGACTGTTAAAAACAGAATCGACGAACTTATCGCGATACCTGGCTCTTAGTCTTTCTAACCCTGGTTGTTTAAAATCGGGCGCGTACTGTTTAGCTACCGTTTGGGCTATTTCCGAGTCTTCTCTTGCGTGTGCTGCTGCAATATCGGCTTGTTCTGCTTTACCTCTTGCGGTTGCAGTTCGTGATATCGCAATATCAGCCTTTTGTAAGGCAATTTTCGACGCTCTTTGGGCTGCGTTAACGGCCGCATCTATTCGTTCCCGAAATTTGGCCGAACGCATCAAAAATAAGTGTTTCTTTTTGTTGCTGGTAATAAGGACATTATTTTTATATTTGCCTTCCTCTTTCTCTCCGTTACTCATCGTGGTGACGCCGTAACCGTATTTCTTGTTCGCATACCATTCGCCTTCGTATTTCAGACCATCCGAGCGTTCGCTGATGCCGAATCCGCTACGTTTGTCGTTTTTCCACTCGCCCATATAGGTCTCCGTCACGTTGGCGTCCATATGCTCGTCCTGTAATTTAAGCGTTTGAACAATGGACTTTAGATCCCTTTTAGAACGTTTTTGTTACCTCAACCACAAAGCTAGCGTTGGAATCCGTATGTAAGGAAGCGTTCGTCATGGCTGACTGGGCAGAGTCTGCACTCACCCAGGAAGCGGAAGATCCTGTTGATCTAATGCTACCGGTTCCTTTTTCTAAATCACCCGTGCTTCGTTGCTTTTTCAGTCTCAAACCCTAGCAAAAACTTACTTTTATAACAACAATAAAAACTTTAATCGGGGTGGTAAGGTGAAACAAACGAAAATAGAATCCTTCGATTCTATTAAGTTACAATGTATTTTAATTAAAACTAGTTTGCGCAGTTTGAGGTGCTCCACTAACTTTCAGCATGATGTTTCGAGGGAACGTCATTTTTATTTATTTTGAAGCTAAGGTATGCTTTGATAACTTGGAAAACAGTAATTATATAGAGCATATTAAAGTTGAAATGGGGGGGGGGGGGGAGCTTCTGAAATTATGGATTTTTCTAGGAACACATCAGAACTGATTAATTGCGAAGGTTTTCAGTTTTCAAAATTTATGTAGTGTAAAGCAAAATTGGCCTCATAAACTTCCGTAAATACTCACCATGAATATACCTTTCTTAATGGATTTTTCTCCCAACGATCTTCTTCTTGCGGGTTCCTCGGAATTCATTTTGAGTACAAATCCGCCTCGTGAGTCGTCCACTCGACGATCTCGTTTTTCGCTAGGCTCCGCGTTTCCACCCTCGTTGCTTCGAAGCGACGTCAGCGACGCCCGAAGCGCTTTGTTTCTGTATTTCGACGCCTTACCGAACGGCGCACTGTTTCTGACGCCGTATCCATGTCGCATCCCCCTTAACCATTGTCCTTGGTACGTACCTTAAATGAATACGAAAAGTTATTCTTAAATAATAAGTATGAATGATTGTTTAATCAAATAGTAAAAACTTTTCCTTATACTATATATTTCCCTACTTTACCAATTTCTTCACTGAATGTTATATAGAGTGAATTTTAATTACATGTACAAAATATAACAACGATGTTCTTAAGTAGCAAGTAAGGAAAACGATTCTTTTAACACAGTTTTGTCGGTAACTGTTTTTCTTATTAAACTATACCTATGTGTGGTGAAATCGTTCATTGGAATCAGTGATTGGCAATGAAGCGGACATAGGCCGTTGTACTAAATAAATAAATAAAACTTTATTAGAAATTAACAGATTGAGTTTTACAATACACTCATGTGAAATAACACTCAGTTATCCCATTATATCTTGACTCTAACTACACCCACATCACATAACTAACAACTAATCACAGAAAGTAAACTTAAACAAGACACGAAACATTTACTTTGGTAATTTAGCCTAATTTGCAATTGATGAAACATGTAATAGTGACAAAAAGATTCAACAATTAATCAGATTTGAATGTTAGCAAGTTAGCAACATAGCTAATTAAAAACTAGATAGACTTTTAGTTGTGTAAATTTGCCTTTATAACGTACAGTGGGAGGAGTTAAACTCAACATATAATATGGTATTTACTGTGACTTGTAGTTTGTAGGTTAAATTTGGTATTTTATGTACACCTCCAAAATTGTATATAACATTTTATGAATTAGCTGGTAGTGTATTATTTTCTAAAAAATGTATTGCAAAATATGATTTCACCATTCATTTTGTGGGATACTATGAGCTAACATTTTTAACAACACCTTCATTGGATATATATGACATTGTATTATTTTGTGTACCTATAAGCTAAACACTGAATCTGCTTTTGGGTCTACTACCACTAAAAAATATACTCCTATATGTTATTACCATAGAGTTCAATGTCTTACGTTGTAATGCAATATTAATTAGCATTTCTTCGGGTTTAGACTGAGTCGCTATTGGATTGATTGATGGTGACGTTTTGCTAACCGTTGCACGTAGAATTATCAAAGCGTTTCGATTACGCTCTGATTATGCTACCTGCAGCAGTTAGCAAAACGTCAGCATCAATCAATTAATGGATTCATCAATGGATTTCGGCAGATTGATTTCAAAACTATTTTGAGGTAAATGTTTGCCGGAAAACAATGAAGTTCTCAAAGATGTAGGCTATAATTCGCTATGCTGCATTTATATGATTTATTTATATTATTTATATTAATTTGTAAGTTATGAAGTTTTTTTGTATTAAAAGTGACTGAGTCCGTTGTTGGGTGTATTACTATAAAAGTTTGAGAATAAAGCAAACGTATAAAAACCGGCCTAGGTGGTCTAGTGGTTAGCGCATTTGCCATTAGATCTAAGTGACGCGGGGTCGAACCTGGCCGAGGTCAGTGAGATTTTTCTAGCGGGGAAATATCTGTAAGTACGCCTTCTGTCGGATAAGAAGTAAAGCCGTAGGTCCACTACGATGTGTGACACGTTAAAAATCACTACTGGAGTTGGAATTACCCCAGATAGGCAACATTCTTAGTTTAGGGTGTACAATAAGCCAATGATGGCTGCAGTACTTAGAGATGCTTGGAAAACCGCGTCCTAGATCTCGCTCTTTTAAATAGGTACAATACAATATAATACAAAGGTATGAAAACAACTATGGTAACGCTGAGGTATATCTTAAACTATAACGGCTATTCTAAAAGTATAATTAGTACCATACAAAGCCAAGTTTACACACACACAAACCTACCTAGGATCATGCGTACAAAAATATGTTACTACAGAACCTTCTCAATCATATCACTGCTTGAACTTTAAAATGTAGTTACACGTTGCTATCAGTATCAACATAAACGTTTAATCAATTTTTTCGTATATACATAATTAATACATCGATCACGTCGCATGCATTTGACTTGTAACCTCAACAATACGTTATAGGTTTGCTATCTAAACTATTATAGCTGAATGAAACTATTCTGTAATGTAGTTGACGTATTATATCTGACCTGATTATGATTTATCAATTGAAAAACTCTGTTTAACAATTATCTGTACGTAATAAGAAATAAAATATTAATAGATCGTCTTCCTTCTACAGCTCATTACGATTCTGCGGAAAATATGAGGTTATGTACTGACTGCAACCAGAAGTACCTTATTAGCTTTTCTGATATCGAATATAATAAAAAGCTACAAATTGTTATACAATGTGTTAATTATTAACCACTACTTTAAAATTAGTGACACAAAATGTTCATTGGTGTGGCGATTTACCCGCCTGCTGTTCGATGCTAAAGCTAAACTGACAACACTGCCGTACGAAAAACCTACAAAATCCCGCAGTTTGAAAATATTATTGTTGGACAATATCATTAAATCCTTTTGCAATCGTTACGCAATACGCCGAATGTAACCTGAATATTAAGGACACGAAAATATTTTCGATATGGAAAGCAGAAACGTTGTCGGATATGAAAAGCATGCAATTAAAGCTGTAAGATTTAATTACTTATTTGCTTATTCATTCTATTCAGTTGTTGCTTGTGGAATTAATTGAAGCTTTGTAGAGAGTGCTGTTTCCATTTGTAAATAAATATTCATTCTTGCAAGTTTCAAAGATGAAAACGCTACAATAAATTTACACAAAGAAAAACGTCAGGTTCCAAAGAGTTTGTTCGTGTGGGTGACAAACACTTTATTTTATTTTTTTGCGTGCCGTAGGAGGCAAGGACGTGTGTTAAATTTCCTATATCGGTTAATTATTGCGAAATTCGAGTCAACATTAGAGGACTTCTGCTTTTTCATGTTAAACAGTTTATATTGTTACTTAAGTTCAAAGTGCTAATGCACGCAATGTAGTCCACATTAAATTGTTTTAACAGTAGGTCGAAAGAGCTAAATTTAACGCCAACTCGTCTTCAGCTTAAATATTTATCTTTAGATGAACTCCCTGAGATATGAAGGCGAATGCTCATGCTTGAGATAAGAAAATTATGGAAAGGGCTCAAAATTATTTAAACGAATGCCAAATCTTGCGTGAATTGCCAACTTCTTGAATAATTGTAGTTCAGGATTCGGTTATCAGATGGCAAGACTGATGTAGTTAAAGTACGATCATTTATTATATGCCTCTTGCCAATCTCTGTAACATCAATGAGCATGCTTATTCTGTTAAAAATCTCCAACTTCCTTACCTAATTTTGGCAGTAAGAGCATCTTGCATGTATTTTAGACACGTGTCGTATATTTATATCAGGCGTAGAGAAAATGGCTCACCTATAAATGAATGAATTGACGTAGGTAATATTATTCGCATAGCTGAACGAATGTGCGGTCATACATCATGCTGTGTCTATTTGTAGATATATTCGCTACCAATCTGCCGAACAAAGCGATCGCAAACAAACGCTACTTAGTCACCGCGATGAAAAATTTGGCGTAAAACAAATTTTCCGTTCAAAAATTTGCACCTGTGGCCATAGCGAAACATTTTGGCAACCGACGAAGATAAAATGCCGCCAAAACAATTTTGTGGGATTCAATTCAAATATCACTTATTCGAATTTTTTGAGATAAGTAATACATACAAGCAAACTGCTACTAATATGCAAGTTGGATCAGAGTCAGACATTGCACATTAGGCTCGTACTTGAGCTGTTTCTGGAAATACTTCTAATAAAACCTGCACAATATATAAATAAGACAAAAATCTTTGAAGTATAATGATAATAGATTGAGTAAAATCCCCATTTCCGTACAGAAAATGTTAATCCGTTTATTTGCTATTCTTCAGATTATTTTTATTTTATTCTTTTCTAACTCTATAACTAAGTATTACTGTACAATTTGATGGAAAACCAACGAGGTATTCTACCTATTAAAGCTTCTCTGGAGTAGAACCGTGGTTCGGAGCCCACGTTAAGCTGTAGGTCCCCTAGGTCTGTGGTACATTAAAACGCGCAATACCGGCATGTAGAGAAGATCGCTACGTGTCGCAAGAGACAATGCATTCAAAGAAGAAGAAGTACAGTTGGATAATAATATTTGTAAGATACAAATATTATTTGTTTGTTGAATTTTTGGGTTACGTCACGGCTATGTAATGATATAATAAACATCATGATCATGTTTTTATTCTCTCACTACATATACTAGAAAGAGACACAAATAGTATATATTCGTAAGGATGCAGGCATATGTTATGGTGATAATTATTTTCTTGCTTACTTATTGTACTCATCCGATTGTATGATACAATATTTTATATTTTTAATATAAACCGCGTTTCACGTTTCTCCCGAAATTGTGGTTAGAATCAAGATCCTAATGATCTTTGATCAACATTTTTAAAAGTTTTCGTCCCATTTATGAATATGTACGGTTACTGTGACTATTTTCAGAAGGATTGGTCTAAGAATGATGTTCGAATCAGTCCGAATGTAAAAACGAATCAATTTGGTCTTTGAAAATTTAATTCCATTTTGAAAAAGTTTCAAAAACGGCTTTTCTCAATTTTTTCTCTTCTAGAAAATGGGCATTGTAAAGCAAATTAAGCGCAAAACTTAATCAAGAACGAGATCTAAACTATGCTTCTGTCGCGTTTGAGATTACCAGCAACTTGTATTGTTGATGTTGGCAAAAACTATATGTAAATCCAAAATAAGTTGGTACATTTATTTTTATGTAAAATTGCTACACTACGCATGTAAATGTCATTACTGAGCTGACATTTAGAAGAAATTATGGATGCCAACAGAATTAAGCAGTGGAACTGAGACAAAAGTGATCACTACTACTACTACTAGTATAAACTAGTACATTAATTTACTTAGATAGAATTGCACTAAAATCAGTTAAGTTTAATTTGTAGACAGCTTTAACACTAGGCATTCGATAAAAAGGGTTAGATGTTCTCAGGGATACCTGCAAACATTCTCATACACTTCCCGTAGCTTTTACGTTTATTGGAAACGCCTGTAGATGGCATGCAGGTGGTATTCTTCATGTGACTGTCTTGAGTCTCACGGTACCGGGCGATGTGCCGAGCACTTCATAGTTCACTTTCAGTAACTATGGCTGTCCAGTTGTTATACGACTGAGTAGACTTTCCGTGTTGCAGACGATTAATACAACCATTCCACTGCATGACTGTCGCAACAAAAGGAAACGCTTCCATGGAAATATGCGTCTCTGCCAATTCAACTTTTTATACGGGTTGTGCTTATAGTAAGCTTGAAAATGTATCAAATCGTGAAACTAAGTATGTGAGTCGACATATTATTGAAAACTCTGCAAGAATCTTACCAACAATACCAAAACTTGATAGATATTCCACTAAGACAATTGTAAAAAGCTGTTAAAGCTCCACAGAGCTAAAACTGTATTTTTCTTATTCAAATTTATTTGCAATAATAAAATTATGTGTGTTATAAGAAAAAGTTAATGTTTCGGTGTTTTCCCTAAGTAAGGAAAACAGTATTTTTTCCCTAAAGGAAAATCCAAATTAACCACTCAAGCATAAACGTTAATTTTTTTATTTTCACCGAAAATATCTCTTCTAGCGTTTCCAATTGGGGAACACACCATATATGTATGAAGTCACGAGCTGTTCTCGCTACATCTAATGTAAAATCAATGATGTTTATCTGTCTATGCCGGCCTTGGATGACTTGAATTCGATATTACAACCCTCCAAAAGCCACTTCTAAAAATCATGGTTACTGTGCACGTAAATGTAATTTATTAGGAGCATTTCGTAGTAGGGGAACCCCCGGGTCACTGCGAGAACCCGAGAGCTCAAAATTAACATTCTGGACATATCAACTACACAATATTCAGCACAATTAAAATTCCAACGGTGCAAATTGGATTTGGTTACAATGGGAGTGCAGCGAGTCGAAAAGAGAGTTGGGGTATCGGGCAGAAATAGAAATTGAAAAGACTATGTAATCTGTGATTATTTTCGTCCGCGGCCTCGCATTCGCGATTCGGTCGCCGCAACAGCTGTTTTGTTATTTCAAATAGCATCCTTCTTCGAAATCTGGACGCGAAATTGTAGCTAAACATGGATGCGGATACGGAAGTTTGTACCTACTTCCTCACACTTATTACAAGAAATGCCCAATGCGCCCATGCTTCAGCTGAAACTCATTTATTTTCAATGGGAATATTGCTTTTTGTAAACTTTTACTCTTTACTTTTGAGGGTTAAGGCCAGGATTGATTTAGTTAAAACTTAATTATCTTCATTTGTTCTTGTACAACAGTAATCCTTCTTAATCTGCAATGAACGTGAATGTAATGGTTTTGCCAATCTAAATGATAGATGTCAATGGCCAGTTGAGGAACATCTTATAGATAGAGATTGTAATCGAAAATGTCTTCCTTAACTATAAATAGTGGCGATATAAAAATGTTATGGCATCGATGTATAATTCTTACTTCGATACTATTATAAAGAATCTTTGTTTGAAAGAAACCATATTTCTACAACGAATATAGCCGAATGTGTATTACCACGAGTTGATAAACTTCAACTTCACGTTTCGAAGAGTCTGCGCGTCTCATTTCTCTACAAGGAGGGGTGCCATTTTTCCACTATAGAAAATGCGCTTTTTGGCAATTGTTTTGATAGTTCTCGGACGTAGCCAAAACTGACTCACTGCCAGAAGATAGATAATGTAAATTCCTTTTTGTAATCCTTGGGCAATCTCGCGTTATTAGTCACTGGCCGTACTATATACTAACGCCGTTAATTATAATCTGGAACTGCCTTTTAGACGCATTTTGAGGGCATACTTGACAGTAACTGTTCTTGATTTAATATTATGCAGTGATATTTCTAGAGAAAACCGCAACAGGGCTAACATGGGTGTGCTGGTAATTTTGGCAGTATCGTAACTACGGCCATAATAATGTAAATGAGATGTGTGCTGTGAAAAGATGAGATATCAAAATCTAGCCAAAAGTGCTTCTAAAGGGCGGAGAGAAACATATTTACAATTGATTCAAGATAACATAAAAGGAAACAACGTATTCAACATTTTATATCAACCAGATTGATTATTATTACCGTAACAAAAAGAAATTGCTCATGCTTTTATCCATGGCACTGTTCCCAATCGATTGGTTTTAGTTTCATTTATATTCAGACCCCGTATAGCGCTGACTCGCTAGAAAGCTGTTCTTAAATTATTTAATTTTAAATTGAAATAAGTGACAAAAATGCATTCTAAGCAAAACTTAAATCTTCTCAAGGGCCGCCGCCATTACAGTAGAGATTCAATTGGCCAATGAGAACGCTTCATATTTTCATATTTTCAAACATTAGCATGTCCCTTTACGGGGTGTTTTACTAACCTCACATAACGTTCATGGTGCCTGATGGGACTTTAGTAAATGGCTGACAACATTAAAAAAGCGCATTTGCTTGATTTTACTAATTTTGAAACGTTTTCCAGGATCATTTAATTACTACTGTAATAGTGTTAGGACCATATATCGTCCTTGGAAAGTAGTATTGATAGGTAATATTGATCGCGAAAATAAAAATAAATGAAAACTGAGAAGGAAAAATTGATTCTAATTTGCAGTTTTCAACTGACGTTTCCCCCTCCCTAACCCTATTTAACGTAAAAAGGAGGTGGAAAACACAAGACTGCAATTCCGTTGAATGGGAGGAGTCGAATTAATGTTTGTAAGAGTGATTATTGTTACGATATGAAGTTGACTGAGTGTAGATCCAGGATCATCAATCAACTTGTTCTCTTTTTAGCAAGGAATTGTTATTAGCAAGAGGACTGCAACCGTAAAATAATTTCGAACTCAGAAACAGCGGTTTGCGCAAACAATATGCTGTTTTTTGTTAGCTATAAACATAGAACGATATTTTATACTCATCTTTAGGTCTGCCATTAATTTCGTTGTCTTCTATAAACGGTTTGTAGAAAAAGTTTGAGAAGCAAATGTTGCCTAAGAAGTTTTATAAATTTAATTTTGAGTTGTATACAGGGCGGGCTAGCTAAGTTGAGTGGTTGATGCAACCTAACGTACATATAGCATGGCAACTAAAATCGCGTTTCTTTAATTTAATTTAATTGATCAACGTTGCCTACTTATGACAATGCTAAGTCGAGCTGTTAATTCACTTAAATCTTAAGCAAGATGTTTTCCAATAAAGAAAAAACAGATTTGTTGCTTATTTTTGATGAATGCCGCAGAAATGTGGCTTCAGTCCACAATTTATACATCACGCGCTATCCAACTAGAAGATCACCGCCTGCAAATTATTTAGACGCCTTGAAACTTCTTTGAGAAAAGAACTTAAATTGGTTAATTCCAGAAGATGTAGGCCCAGAACGATTACAAACATGGAAACGAAGAGGCAGTGAAAGACAATCACCCATTTATGTAAAAAGATCTAACCATAAATGTAGGTATTAGTAGGACTTCAGTTAGAAAAATTTTGAAAACAAATCTACTTCTTTTCACGTTTACTTTGGTGCCCGTACTACATGAAAATGACCCTCGCAAAAATTGCAATTTTGTAGTTTCTTTTAGAATCAACTTCTTTGGAATTTATTTTTAAAATTGTGTACTGGTAAATAGTGAGGCAAAATTCTCAAACAATGATGAAGTGAGTAGCAATAACTCAAACTATTACGCACAAGAGAATCTCTACTGTTATTCGTTTTCAAAGATTTTTTTGTGTAAATGTGGCATAGCAGGTAACCATGATATTGGATCATACTTCATCCATAAAAATTTAACTGGACAACGTTACTAGGACCTCCTACAAAACATTTACCCGGGTTGTTGGAAGATGTAGAATTCAATGTAGGACAAAAACTTTGGTATCAACATGATGGCTGTCCTGTTAACTACAGTTGCATTATTAGAAATTATTTAACTAACATATTTAAAGAAAATTGGATTGGAAGAGGAGCTGTGTATTCATGACCACCAAGAAGTTGTGATATCACTCCACTATACGTTTTTCTTCAGGATACAGTTATAGAAATAGTGACCGAACTCCGGTAGTAAATAAGTTTTTTTTCGTCTCTCAGCCTTCTTCGATCCATCTTTGGATGCCGGCTTCCACGAGGTCCCCCCATTTTTCTGTCTTCCCTTCTTCTTTTTCAAGTCAAGTCGTAACTCTTTGTATCGTTAGCACACCTTATTTTTGGTCTTCCTCTCATTCTTTATCCTAGCCATGGACGCTATTCTTGAATAATTTTATTATACCTATTATCTCTGTGTTATTACTTACAATACAGAATACTCGAGACGTGTACATTAGTTACACATGGCAGGCTTGCCCGAGTTCGAAGATCGTTTTAAAACGATCTAGAACATGTGTGGAGGTAGATACAGGCAATTTTGATCATTTGCTGAATTAAATAAAACTTTGTTATTTATGTATTGTCGTTTTTCACTTGTTTAGTCTTAACTATAGTACCTACGGTTGTATCTATTGTTAAATACTAATATATCTAATTCTTAATTACTACAGTAAGTGATTCATTCTATAATATAAAAAATTCAATAATCGCATTTGCTGTGACACATGTATGTTGGATTGCATCAACAACTTTCAAGGGGGTGGGCAACTTAGCTGGCTCAACCTGTATTGGTAAATTTTGATTTTTCCAAGTTTCTCAAAGGTTTCTTTCCAGTTTGACCGTCTTTAATGTCCGAAAGATTTTGTAAAAGTATATAAGGGAATAGGTTAATCATTCATTATTACAATTTTGAACAAACAGGCATCGAAGATGGGGCGCAAGTGGGTAAATAGAGCGGTGAAGGAGAAATCAACTCCCTCTCTGTTTTTAACACATTAATTAAAGAAAAATTGTTAGTAAAATGGAGTAACATATCGTGATAATTTTGGAATTAGAAACGGAAGTTGATGAAAGCAAGATTTTGTTTTGCTGTAAACATATACATATCTCCGAACTAGATTGGCCATAAATTTTCGTCATATTTTATCAATAGCATATAACTGATATTCACAGCATGTTTGCTGTTCATAAAAACAACGAACAATAAAAAGAAACAAAAAAACAATAATTTTGGTTTGGTTTTGAGGTCAAGATGTGTTATTCTTACAAACTATTCCTTTACTGCAGATAGAGTCTCGTCAAATTTGATGAAAATATCTAGTAATTAAATAACACAAATACGTTTAATACAATTAGTGTCTACTTGTGAAAACCGACGAGCAATAATCGGTTAAGACACTATCACAAAGCTTCTCGAACTTCCTGACGCGCGAGCAGCAAGTTGGACCAATTTCATCCGAGAATCTGGGGTGAAAACGAGCGCGAATAGGCCATAAAATGCCTATAAAAAAGCGAGTTGGAAAAGTCGGACGTCTTTGGGCCGATCCCGAGAATTTCCGTCTTATTAAATACTTATTACTCGCTTTATTCCGCGATGTCCATCGTTTCTAATTAAAAACAGCCTCGGTTTACTCCCCCACATGTGGAGGTGTCCCACATTGATCGTGGAACTCTACCTCTGTGTCGCTGCGAAAAACTGCGTGTCAATGTCAATAACAATAGATAATCAAGTTTTATGTTCCCTTTTAATATTCCCAATACCTTTGAAAACTTTGGTGAACTAATACGTTTAATGAAGTTTCAATTACAGAAATTGAATTCCCGTTAGATTGACAGCCACCTGAATATATTCTAGGATGAAATTATTTGTGTTTGTGATATTTATTAAATAACATACTTTTCCAGAATGTTGATTACGAAATAATACTATGGATTATTTAAATTGGATGTGCAAGATTTTGAGAAATTATGTTTTTGTGTTACTAGGTCAAAAATGGCTCGTTAAAAGATGCAATTAACTGAAAACTAATATTTTGTTGAATGTCTATACGTAAACGTGGCAACGCACATGGATTAAAAAATCCTTTTTATTCATTCTATTCATACTGAGTATGGTTTTTTAGAACGGTTCTTCAAATATGTAGACATTTTGTCATTATATTTTATCAAGATTTTCTTTAGTTTATTGTAGTAAACCAGTCCAGTTATATAAAATAGACTATGCACATAATCAACTCAGAAGTAGGGTTGTTGGTTTGTTGTTTCTGTATAGGCGAAATCTAGGATATGGATTTACAGACATCCACTGCAGTGGTTGAATTACTGCGTTCTTTTACATTTTTCGTCTAGTCAAAAATAGGATAGAACAACATGCTACACTTTCAGTAACAAAGATGTAATAAATACTGATTTGTTAACTTTATAGTAGGGTATTATAGAAGCGACTAATCAAACAAAGTTACCTCGAAAACGATCAAATGTAGAAAGCGGAATGAATAAAATATCCTAAGAAATAATAAATTATATATATATATATATTTTGCTGTTCAAATTAGGGAATCACCTAACAACAAACGAAGACAGCCAAAAAAGGATCGAAATTTTAAAATTCGGTCGAAACGGTGTTCCAGTAAAACGTATCAGAACATTCCTGAAATCTGCAATCACATTAAATGCCAGTATTTTGGAAGCATTTTTATTTGTGTATTCGGCGTGACCATTTTTCCATAATAATTTCTAATCATACAATTTATTACATACCTAGTCATAAAAAATGTCGCGTTATTTTCCATCTGCAATTCTTTGTTTTACTTAAGCAAAAAAATATTAAATGACTATATTTTGGAAAATATGATTTAAATACACCATAATGAAGGGTTGAATGACGCATGTAGTCCAAACCAATTAAACGACCACTGCAATTAGACATACAACCATCCTGAGAAGTCGCTATTACACCGTGTCCTAGCGTTTTTCAGAAATAATTGAAAACTAATCTTATATACTTACTGGATAACAAAATACAAATTGCGCGACATTAAAGACAACTAATTTCATCAAGAAGTGCGCACAGCGATAATAAAAACAAGAATACTATGAGAAAACTTGATATTGAGGTATGGGCGTTAAGATGAGACTTAAACATCAGCTTTTCGAAATGGTTATATGCGTAGCTTTCCTGTTGGAAAACTTCTTTATGAAGAAATATGATAGCTTTTATTTATGATTGTGTATCAGATTACATGTTAAAACACAGAGGAAAAAGTCATTTTTCTTTATAACTGTAAAGGTAAGTATTTCTTTTTTGATTTAGTACCTAGAGGTCATTCCCTGTAAAATGACAACTAAGGTTAGCTACTTACACTTATGCGGTTTTGACATTTCCAGTCTTCCAGAAAGATTTAAAAAAAGCGGAGAATTTTATTAAATTTACGTTGTCATAATTATTATAACTGCATTATACTTTTTTACTAATATATATGTGTTTTTTACCGACAAAAAAGATTTTACTTTCTACTTTCACCTCTAATAGTGCGTAAGCAGAAATATATCATTTATTTCATCCTTTACGTCGCTTCGTTGTAATTTAGTTCCTATAAACCATTATTTTTTAATTATTTGGGGAAATTAAAACACATTATGTATTGACATAAATAGCTCTGCTTTAAGGGAAATATTTACGTAACATAATAGTTGGATGGTAAAGCATATGCCTTATTTGCGTAAGATTAAATAAATCGCTAGGGGTCATATGAAAAAATGCTGTTTCCATTTATAGTGACAGCAAACAGAAACATCATTCAGGGACATTTAAAACCCTTTGGTATTAGTTATATTAAATTTCTACGTTTCTTCCGGATGGCATTTCCTGTTAATTTAAACACGCCTTTACTTAAATCAATATGGGAGAGCTTACATTGGAAAACGGAGCTGTTGCATTTTTAACGGATGCCATCGTACTTTGATCTCACAACCGCTTATGAACAGTTAATACAATTGAAATCCATGTTGGTCAGGTTTAATATGTTATAGATTTTATAAATTTAAATGTTTAAGAATCAGCAAACATAATCCATATAGTTAATTACCAATGTAAACCCTGACCCGTATGTTGTTCAGAATTAACTGTTTATTGAAATTTGTTGCGATTAATATGTCACAGATTTGATAAATTTAAATGTTTAAGAATCAGCAAACATAATCTATATAGTCAATTATCAATTTTAGTATTTGACATGTTCACCCTTCCAATGTAAACCCTGTCCCGTATTTTGTTCAGAATTAACTGTTTATTGAAATTCGTGTATGTTGCGATCAATATGTCACAGATTTGATAAATTTAAATGTTTAAGAATCAGCAAACATAATCCATACAGTTAATTACCAATTTTAGCATTTGACATTCTCACCCTTCCAATGTAAACCCTGACCCGTATGTTGTTCAGAATTAACTGTTTATTGACATTTGTTGCGATTAATATGTCACAGATTTGATAAATTTAAATGTTTAAGAATCAGCAAACATAATCCATATAGTCAATTACCAATTTTAGCATTTGACATTTTCACCCTTCCAATGTAAACCCAGACCCGTGTGTTGTTCAGAATTAACTGTTTATTTAAATTCGTGTTTGTTGCGATTAATATGTCACAGATTTGATAAATTTAAATGTTTAAGAATCAGCAAACATAATCCATATAGTTAATTACCAATTTTAGCATTTGACATTCTCACCCTTCCAATGTAAACCCTGACCCGTGTGTTGTTCAGAATTAACTGTTTATTGAAATTCGTGTTTGTTGCGATTAATATGTCACAGATTTGATAAATTTAAATGTTTAAGAATCAGCAAACATAATCCATATAGTTAATTACCAATTTTAGCATTTGACATTTTCACCCTTCCAATGTAAACCCTGACCCGTATGTTGTTCAGAATTAACTGTTTATTGACATTTGTTGCGATTAATATGTCACAGATTTGATAAATTTAAATGTTTAAGAATCAGCAAACATAATCCATATAGTCAATTACCAATTTTAGCATTTGACATTTTCACCCTTCCAATGTAAACCCAGACCCGTGTGTTGTTCAGAATTAACTGTTTATTTAAATTCGTGTTTGTTGCGATTAATATGTCACAGATTTGATAAATTTAAATGTTTAAGAATCAGCAAACATAATCCATATAGTTAATTACCAATTTTAGCATTTGACATTCTCACCCTTCCAATGTAAACCCTGACCCGTGTGTTGTTCAGAATTAACTGTTTATTGAAATTCGTGTTTGTTGCGATTAATATGTCACAGATTTGATAAATTTAAATGTTTAAGAATCAGCAAACATAATCCATATAGTTAATTACCAATTTTAGCATTTGACATT
>JABXWE010024722.1:0-15339 GCA_014611495.1 Limonius californicus | reverse complement strand
GTTAACATTGGTTCTTGGAATTTCCAGAATCCTGATGAAGAAATAAATTATTTCGAAAGCTTGATTAAAAATCGAATAGTTTCTATTCTATTTGCCCTTGGCCGTTAACCCAATATTTGTGTATACCTGAAAATTGAATAGGCATAACTCGCAGAAATACACGTAAGAGAATCGGCGTTGGATATCCATGTTCAAAAAATATTTTGTGTAAATGCTTAGCGTCGTAGAGTATATATTTGAAACATACTTCTTCCATGAAAAGTTAACATAACATTTTCTAAACTGTGGGGCGCGCTCCCCGAGAGGAGGCCGCAATAATCTTCAAAGGAGGGCGCAACAGAAAAATAGCAGAACGGTATTAGTATATTGAAACTTATTCAAAACATCTTAACTTAATACTTAATTTTTAGCGTATTATTTCTTTCTACATACGATTACATCTATAATGTACTTACGAATACAATATAAACCTACATGAAACTTACTAACGGCTTATTTAAACAAACTGATAACTGAAATGCGCCTGTTTTGAACTGCATAACTTGCCCAAATTTGGTTCTAAATGGGTAATTAAGGGTAGCGTTAATTCACGGTCGATGTTGAGCTGGTTTCTGTATTTTGATTTTATACTAGCTACTACAGAGAAACCGTCTTCAGAAAGATAAGATGTAGGAATGGCAATATAATCTGCATAGCTCTCTTGAATAACGCTGGAAATTCCTCTTTCGAGTTATTAAAAACTCGACAATCGTTATCGATGAAAATGGTCTCTTCCTTTCTGTACTTGTGTTAAATCAATGAATTGTTCCTCTTCTTTCAACGATAAATCTGTATGTGTAACTTTAAACAGCTCTGTTATTCACTCGTATTTGGTTAGAAGACTATCGTTTTCAAAGAAGCATCGTTTAAACGTTTTAGATAACGTTATTAAATGATGTTCTATGCTCCTAAAAATTACACATACATTATACGGCTTGATTTGTTATCGTCAATACATTTTTTTAAATTAATGAGTATTTCTGTGTCTTCACTGTTTATCACGTTTCATCAAAGTTACAATTTTCGCGAAAAGCCGTTAATGTTATCTTATAGTTGTAATAGATGAGTACTATTTCCTTGCTACTGGGCATATAAATATTTAAGCTTTCAAAAATGTCAGTCAAATAATCCAATTTCTTTATAAACAGCTCGTCAACAAGGTTCTCGGCATCTGGTGATTTTCTTCTTTCAAAGACGCATATGTTTCCTGCCTAAGCTCAAAGACCCGTTGTTTAACTTTTCCATGTGATAACCCCCGAGATTTGCCATAATTCAATAGTGCTGAATGGTCAGCGTCCATATCATCACATTTTGAAGAAAATAATCTTATCCTTAAAGGCCTTGTTTTTATGTAATTTACAATAGAAATTACAATGGATAATACCAAATGAAGTCCTGGGTTGATTTCCTTCAAAGAAATGATTTCCTGTGTATCATGCAATGGTGCCAAATGGCACTTGGTATCTTTTTTCGTATAAGTGCTTGTAGACTATCACATTTTCCCGCCATCGCCGAAGCCCCATCGGTACAAACACCGGCACAGTTTTTCCACTCCAAACCAGAATTTACTATATAATTATCATTAATTCGAAATAGATCTGCACCTGTAGTTCTTTTCTCAATTTCTTTTTCCTCGCTTATAGATGCATTATTGCAGCAATGAACGTAAGCTAGTAAATGTGCATTTTTGACAATATCTGTTGCCTCGTCTAGCAGAATAAAAATAATTTGTTAGTAGGTTTCGAAAGAAGCTTCTTCGACAGTAGGAAGAATAAGATTTTCTGCAATAGTGTCAGATTTTTGCACTTCGACATGCGATGTGCAACTTTATAAGATGCAAGCAGAGCTTTTTGAGGCAACGACAGAACTGTATTAAATACTAATTTCTGCTTATTGAACTCTTTCAATTTCTTCACTAAGAAATCGCGAGATTTATTTTCATGATCTTTCTGCATTGTTTGCGAATGCCTTTTTAGTTTATTTGGTTTCATACTGTCAGCAGTCTACATATTAAAACATATTACACACTACGGTCGCTCGTCACCATTAACGACTGTATTTATTAAAGCAAAATCCAAATACTGGTTACAGCATTTCCTAGTTTTCGCTTCCACAGTGTTGGCAGTTTCTTTATCTGCGAACGCAGATGTACTTGCACTCTCAAAATTGTGACCCGATTAAATACTTGAAAAATATGTTTACAAACTTACCATGCACCATTCAGGTGCACCAGAGTACAAACGAATATTACGCGTCTATTCGCTGCTACGCTTAATATTAAACTAATCTAACAGAACACGTATTATGGTTTTATACTTTCTGTCCCCACTGTCACAATTTCTGGACCATTGTACAGCGCTTGGGAAAGTTCGAGATTCTGTCTTGCTAGAAAGGGGTGCGTGTATCATGACATATTTAAAACCGGGGCGGCAAAACCTGAAAGTTTGGGAAACACTGTGTTTACATAACACCGTCTATTTGATTTCCTACAAACATTTTAACCGGCTTATTGGAACATGTAGAACTCAATGTACGAAACAGTTTTTACCAATATGATGGCAGTCCTGCTCACTACAGTTGGATCCATAGGAATTTCCTAAATAGTGTGTTTGGAGGAAATTGGATTGGCACAGGAGCTATGCATCACTATCCAATAATTTTTTCTTGAGGGTACAAATAAACAAATAGCATACTGAACTCCAGATACCAACTGCCTCCTGCCTGAATGCCTCCCCAAACGTCAAAAACCGGCAACAGGTTTAAAGTGTTTTTAGTAAATTTGTGTAGTTTTTCTTTATAATTAGCGGGTAAACTTACAAATCAAGTCCTACTAATACGGTATCGTTCACATCTAGGGTTTTCATTATTGTGAAAACATACAATCACACCTGCCTAATACAGAAGTACGCAATAGCCTCAACTCTTGTTTGCTTACAAACAGCTGCTGAAAATTTTAATAATTTTTTTACAGTATTGAATACCTTGCTAATATTTGTGTGGGGCACAGCGTCATGCGCTCGGGCAAAACAAATTTAAAAACTTATCATATTTTTTACAGTGGGGCAGGTACTTTACTTCTAAATTTGTTATTCTACATTTTCTATCAATTCGTAATTGCAATTAAATTGGTAACTTGGTATTTAATAATTAGTATAAATAAATTGTAAAGAAATAAATTAATTAATTAATTTCCTAATGAATCTACGTTTGGCTATCTTACATTAGAAATGATAAGGGAAATGAAAAAGTGATTAGCCTAAGGTATTGTGAAATTTTGTATCAAAATTCTGGAAATATGTAAACATCAGTGCAACTGATTATTACCTAAACTAATTGTTTCCAAATGTCTAGTTTTTCAGGGGCTGTCAATTGGAAATAGTAGAATAACCAGAAGATTAAATTTGATTAGAATAATAACAATATACATATTTATTTAAAAAAGTTTCTATTTATAGTTGTGTACAACAGTAGTCATTGGTGTATTATGTACCTTTTGTACTTTGCGGTTTGGAGTTACTTAATCCTTTCTTAGTTTATCTCGTTTTCTGTAATGTTGTCATACTAATAGAAAATCTAGTTTTTCATTAAGGTTATTTGTAGTGGTAGCTCAACCGGTTTAGCGCTGACATTCTAGACAAACCGTGGAGTCCTCCAGCATAACCGGTGCAGTAGAGTGGACGAAGGAAAAGGGTTTTGTTCATATTTTTAATGCTTATGAACATAAATAGGGCAAGGATGGCTTAGTGGTAAGAGAACCAGACTTTAGATGTAATAATGCAAATGCTTCCCGATCACTCCACGGGTCGAAAACTGGTCGGTACTGGGTCCCGGGCTCCATTTGCCATTGAGGATCGAATTAATGAGCTATTTATAAGAACTTCGACAAAAATATACCGCCACCAGGCATGTTAAGCATGGTTACGCACCAACGTAGTAACTCGAAGAGTCGGGTCCTGTTGTAAACAGCACAAACTAGCTTAGTTTTGCCTCACAACACCTCAACAATATTGCTCATCCAAGATGTTTTCCTTCTTCCACGCGCTCTCTTTCCTTCAATCTTCCCTTCTATTATATATTGTAGTGTTATGTATTTTTCATGTCGTATTAAATGTCCAAAATAGGATAGCATCTTTTTCTTTATATTGCCTACTAATTCCTATTTCGTTCCAATTTGTCTTAGAACTTCTTCGTTGCGCACTCTTTGTGTCCAAGAGATTTTCAGCGTTCTTTTATATGCCCAAATTTCGAAGGCTGTTAACCGATCTGTCGTGCCTTTCTTGAGGGTCCACGTTTCACAGCCATACAACGAAGTTGACCATACGTAGCATTTTAGAAGACGCAGTCTTAGATTTAGATTAAGATGACGATTGTTCAATATCGTTTTAAATTTAACAAAGGCTGATCTTGCTATCTCTATTCTTCTTTTTATTTCATCGTTACACTCCATGTTTGAGTTAATTGTGCGGCTTAAATAAGTGTAACTATTAATTTGTTCAATTTTGATGTTGTCACTCATAATATTTGTGTTAATGTTGCTCTTGCTTATAACCATGGTCTTTATCTTATTTACGTTTATTTTTAGTCCTATGTTATTACTTTCTCATTCACTCGATCTAATAAATGTTGCAGATCTTCCTCACCTCCCATTATTAGAGCCGTGTTATCAGCATATCTTATATTATTCAATAAAACTCGGTTTATTTTTATGCCTTCTGTACTCTCTGCAAGAGCGTTCTCTATTATCTTCTTTGAGTATATATTAAACAATATGAGCGAGAGAATACACCCCAAGCGCACTCATCTCTGATCTGTACCTCATCTGTTAATTCATAGTCCACCCTTATTGTCGCTTTTTGATTCAGATATGGATTTTGAATTATTCGTAAGTCTTTATCATCTAGTCCAAGTTGATAAAGTATATCTATTAGCTTTTTGAGCAATATATAGTAATAACAAATCTACTGGATCAATAAAATAAAAAATTGTAACTAATTTTAGAACGTCGCTTCTTGTGTTTTTATAATGTTCTCAGCAATTCATCAGCTTCTTCGGGTGATTCTACTCTAAACAGTACTGGTGGTGGTTTGCTATAGGCAGTAGGTATGCAAACCAACATGCTATCTTTTTTGTCCATTCTTTGCATGGGATGATGATGAATGAATGAACATAAACAATGAGATACGAAACTCCAATATCTACAATAACACTGAAGGAAAAGAAAGATTGTTAGAATGTCCGCGACGGTTCGGTTCGATTAAAGTTTTCTATTCTAATTCCTCTTTATCTATCTGTGAGGCTTAAAGCTGGGTTCCAAACCTAAGCAGTACTATGCAGATTTATAAAAATCTTGTCGGTAACCCACCACACACAATTTCCCAACCCGGATTGCAACCGTGGGATCTTATTGCTAAAAACCTTCTCTGGAATTTTTGTCGTTCGAATTCGACGTTAAAATGTAGGTTCCCCGTGTTTCTCCTTTAGCGCCGAGGAGAAACACGTGACAGAGAAGAGGCCGATGCCCAGCAGTGGGGCGGAAAGGCTGTTATGATGATGATGATTAGTTGTAACTTGTATAAAATAAGTAAATATAAACAACATACAATAGATGCATACATACAACACTGCCTAGGACTGGCAACATGAGAGAACCAAGTCCCATACGGTTAGCATTGTCGTATCATATCCGTATTGTATTTTCAATCTGAAGTCCACTATATGTATGTTCTCATTCTACAAGTACTCTTTATTCTTCTACCGATTTTATCTGTATGTGTAGTAGTCGACGTGACTCGGGAATGTTAATATTCCATATTCAGTCCATTCTGGCATTGCCGATAATTTTTCGCAATACTTTCAACTCTGACATTTGCGTATTTTGTTCAGTTTTTGCTACTTCTGCTGCCGCCTCCGTCGCATATGTCACTATAGGTCCTGTAACCCTTTTATAAATTCTTGCTTTGGTATCTTTTTCAGCTATTAAAATTATAAAATCTGAGAGAATACAGCTTTTGTAGTCTGTTCATATATTTTCTTGTTGAGATTTCCGCAACTTATTTTATTTATTTTCAACTTGTTACGACTATCATCATCACGTTAACGTCGAGGTTCGCTGCGAGGTTTAGCTGAGACGTAGCTTAATATCATGTTATAATTCGTCTAAACTTAACCGTTGTTAAAGTTTTATGAACTTTCATTGTTTTTCATGAAAAACTCCAATATTCGTAGAAGAGGTTTTATTACGGACTGTTGAACATTTTATATTAGCTCTTTAATATCTTTACACCGAAGTCGTATAGTTTCGCGTATATAATAAAGGCCACAGGTTTAATAGAACAAAAATCTTTTAAAGTGGTACTAACGTTATCGTCTAAGAAGCACCAAGGGTTTTCACATTCATAATTATACTTCAGAGAATTCCTTAAAATATTTAGTAATACTTTTAAATAAATATAACGCAACTTTATCAAATTTTGTTACATGAAGAATAGTTATAAAAGGAGACACTGTAAAATATTAAGTTCTTTCCAGTATTAGTTTGTGTACCTCTTCAGTAGACAATATTTTGCATACCACTGCGATGCTCTGTGGCGGCCACCTGCGTTGATTCTCTCGTCAACTGTAAACTTAATGTGCTGTACTGTAGTATTTCTCACGACTTACAGTATAGAGGTTTAAAAAATCCACTACTTTTCTTCTTCTTCTTAGAGTGCTTTATCTCTTACCAGGCGTAGCTATCTTCTCTCGTTTTTTACTTAACATCAATATAAAATCAAGCAAAGATGCTTTTCTGTTACCATATTTTCTTATGAAATTATTTAATGTCTAATTAAATTTATGCCGTGAAATATATGTCTGCAAATACAGCGTACGAGGTGTGATCAAAAAAATATGGCGAACGAAATAATAAGGTTACATCAAATTTAAATTAATTTCCTTCAAAGTACTCTCCTTGGCTAGCAATGGACTTATCCTAACGGTGATTCCATGTTTGGAAGCATTTCTGGAAGGCTTCTTTCGGAACGGCCTTCAGCTGCTCCGTCGTTGCCCTCTCAATGTCGGGAATGGTGTCAAAATGTTTTCCTTTTAGCATGGTTTTTATTTTTGGGAAGAGCCAGAAGTTGTATGGTGCTAAATCCGGAGAATAAGGCGGATGTGGACAGACAGGAACCTTTTCTCGACCAAAAACTCGCGGATCAGAAGCGAGATGTGTCACGGCGTGTTGTCGTGATGTAGGAGGAAGCCATTGGCCCAATTTTCTGATCTCTTTCTCCGTACATCGTTTCGTAAACGTTGCAGTACGCCCTTGTAATTTTCGGAGTTTACAGTTTTTCCCCTTGGAAGGAACTCTAATCGCACTATGCCCTCACTATAAAAAACAAACCATGAGCATGACTTTGACGTTCGACTTTGACTGACGTGCTTTCTTAGGGCGAGGGGAGCCACTCGTTTTCATTGGAAACTCTGAATTTTCATCTCAGGGTCATAGCCATACACCTAACTTTCATCTCCGGTTATAATTTTGGCCATGAAATTCGGATCTGCATCAAGACGATCCTTCAATTCTGTGCAAACTGACACACGATTTTCCTTCTGTTCGGCAGTCAAAAGTCTGGGAACAAATTTCGCACGCACTCGTCTCATTTGCAAATCATCGATTAAAATGCTTTGTACGGATCCGTATAAGATGTTCAGTTCTTCGGTAAGCTCTCGAATAGTCAATAACCTGTTTGAACGAACCATTTTTGCCACTTTTTGCACGTCTTCGTCGGTTTTTGAGGTCGAAGGACGTCCTGACCGTTTCTCGTCTTCAACCGACTCATTTCCGCTTTTAAATCGCTCATACCACTTGCAAGCAGTCTTCAGAGTCACCACATTATCGCCATACACTGATTTTAACATTTCATGAGCTTCTTTGGCACTTTTTTGCAACTTAAACAAAACTTAATGTTCACGCGTTGTTCAAAATCCATGATGCGCGACAGACACGGTAAACACGACCTCACTCTTTCGGTTCTGCAAGCCGCTTGACAAGTCACAACTTGTTCAAACTTGAAACTGACTATCTCAAAGGATCAGGCTATCGGACTTATTACTTCAAATGGATGTAGCGTCACCAGATGGTACTATAAAAATTCATCCACCGTATTTATTGATCATGCCTCGTACATTTACGCCATGTAAAATTAATTACATTCTACCCATTGCGTAGGTATATTAATTAACGTTTGTGTGTAGTGATTTCAATATTTCTTACATAAGAAGTAAAAATATAAAACCGTATCATTAACCTTCGGACGACGGAAACAGGGTCTAAAGTAACCCCTTTCATTTTTTTCTAAATACCGCTTTAGGTGTTCGTGTATTCCTCGAAGTTGTTATGAAAATCTTTGGTGTACCTGAGATTATCCGCTGAGATCACTTGAGACCCGAAGGTTTGCTTTGTGTGTAGTCAATGAAAATAAACATACTATATGTGTGATAGTAGTTTTAAAATTGTTTGTCAAACGCATGGACAGGTTGCTGCAAAAAAATTAAAGCAAATCAAGTTTATGTATTTTTTACGCAATTTATAAGAAGAATTTTTATTGAATAAATACGTTGTGTCTGGATATTGCATTTATTACCTTTTCTAGTCTACAGGTGGACAGCTGCAAATAGTTGTAAAAAACAAAAGTATGAAAATAAATAATCATGTGCATCTGAAATTATTTCCTCTGGGCCAGGCTTAACGTATTTCTTAAAGAAGTCACTGCTTTAATACAGGATATACAATACTGGATAAACAAAGGTATCTTTGATTCTCAATACCGTGAATAATAGTTTAGGTATTGCTAGTATCTTGTTGTGTATTTTAAGTTGCCTATTTTATGAATACTTTTCCGCTACTTAATTTGGACATCGCTTCTTCAAGGATACATTTTTATACATATATTTGTAAGTTCCCGAATATTTACTAGTGCTAGGTTTTACAGTTTCTCATTTGTTTCAGCAATGGTCTATGCTGATACGTCAGGAACTTTCGCTGGACTTCTCCTAAAGTTAGTCACACGGAAACTTAAATTGCATTTCTTCCACCGGCAACGATTTAGTATTGGTGTACTAAACTTTTAACATAATATTAACGGTTGAAAATGCGCACGTTTCTTATCTATCTGGCATGTGCTAGTAATTGTAATTGAAATTATTTATTTATTCCCCAGGAGTAATTATTTAATTAAAATACTGTTTATAGAAGTTGACAATAAGGGGCAATGATTGGTTTAAAATATAGGACAGTGTAGTGGAAGAATATAGAATAATAATAACAGTTATATCATATAGGAACTGTAATAATTCCTGAATGTAAACAAATAGCTGCATACTGAATTTATCCTGTTTATTTAATACCTATCATATCGTGCACCGTCTATTACGTATTTTTAGTGACTTCCACGGCTGCCAAAAACTTCAAGCAGGTCAACACCACTTTGAAGCTTTGGGAGGGGGCTCAGATGAAGGCTGTCGAAGAGACAGACTTACCAAAGGTGGTAATCATGAACGCCTCTTTCCCAGTAGTCGTGAAGACAAAAATGAGAGGATCATGAAGCTGATTAAAGGCCAAAATGAAGGCCTAAATACAACTGACTGGAGGGTCCTTAACAGGACAGAAGAAGGGACGACCACACATCTAACCCTGTCAGTGGACCACAATTCCTATGAGACTGTAAAGAAGTCTAGCTGCAAAGTGAGCTATAAGTTTGGAAAAGTGGCCGTAAAACCCAAAAGACACACTCTAAAGAAGCCCAGCGACAGTTGCCCTGTCTCTAAAAAGTCGAAGGTGGACAGCAAGGCATCCACTTCCAAACCTGTCGGAAAGGAGAAAAGAACTCACCGACACCCAGCCAAGGGAGCGAAAGCCCTAGAAGAGTGTACGGCTCAAGGTCGCTCGTCGCCCTCCAAAGAAGCTTCGGGGTCTAGCTCCCAAAACAAGTAAGAGGCAATGGAAAATATCACCTTCCTAGAGGTGAATCTTCAGCATATTAAAGCTCCTTCGGATGTGCTGAACCACCTTTTCACCAAAAACATCATAGACTTTATACTAATCCAAGAGCCATACGTCTACAGAGGCCTAGTCGGCAGACTAGCAACACCAACAGGTAGCCTTACATACAGTAACGGTAATGATACACCTAGAACAGCACTGTTCGTTAGACTTTCTTTAAAATGCTTCGTACTAACACAATTTCTTTCCACAGATCTAGTCGCAGTATCAGCAGTGGTACCGATAACCGGAGGTAGGCATCAAGAGGCAATAATTGCCTCGGCCTACTTCCCAGGGGACCCGACAGAAGTACCGCCCACAGAGGCTTGGAACCTTGTACAGTACTGTGAAAAAAGGAACACCTTATCCTAGACAGCGATGCAAATGCGCACGCACACTGCATGGGGCAGCACGGATATAAATCAGAGATGTGAGTACCTTTATAAATTTTTGGTCTCAACAAATTTGGACATAATTAATAGAGAAAAAGAACACACCTTTGTAACTAGAGCTAGGCAGGAGATACTTGATATAACACTTGCGTCTCCCCTACTCATCCTTAAAAATTCGCACGTTTCCCGGGAAGTCTCCCTGTCGGATCACAGACATATCAGATTCGACTTAAAGGTTACGGGAAAACTCAACGAAGAAGTAAAAATCCCCAAAACAACAGACTGGTGCCTCTATGAGGGGCATATCAGAACTGAAGTGGATGATCTCAACACCGAGGTACATACAGTAGAGGATCTTGAAACAATCTCAACAAATCTACACAATGTTATACACAAAACTTATCAAAAGAAGCTGACCCCTAAAAAGCCGAAGGATCACACGTAAGGTGCCCTTGTGGAGCAGGGAGCTCGAAACTTTACGCTCTGAAACCAGGAGTACATTTAACAAAGCCAAGAAACAGAAGCGTCAAGAGTTATGGGACCAATACAACGAGGCCCTCACAAAATATAACCTGCAAATCAGGAGATCGAAAAGGAGGACATGGCGTAGCTTCTGCGAGGGGATAAATGATAGCCCAACAGCGGCACGCCTACAAAAAGTCTTTGCAAAACACCACACAAA
Source organism: Limonius californicus (assembly GCA_014611495.1). Lineage (NCBI taxonomy): Eukaryota > Metazoa > Arthropoda > Insecta > Coleoptera > Elateridae > Limonius > Limonius californicus. The sequence continues at coordinate 4,205 of JABXWE010024722.1, read as the reverse complement.
TGACATTGGCCATCTGCAGAAGGTGAATGTGCTCTTCACTGAGAGGTAGAGCTATTACTAAATACCCATTTCCCAGGCTCTCATACTCATAGCTCGGACGAACCTGCCGAGGAAGTGGATATAATACGTCCACACTCAAGGGTCAAAATCCTGATAAAAATCTTAACGACAAATAGGGTTAAATAGGCAATCCTTGCTTGTAAATTCTATAAATCACCTGGCGGAGACGGCATCTTTCCGGGTTTACTACAGAGATGTATAGAGGACTTGCTGCACAATATCTGCAAGCTGTATAAGGCTAGCTTAATATAGTGTCTATACCCAAGGGTTCCTACATCCACCCCAACGCGTACAGACCTATAAGCCATACCTCTTTCCTTCTGAAAGGAATGGAACCTAAGAAGTGAAGTACTTCTAAACCAACCACTTGCCCCAACCAACATGCCTACCAAAAGGCAAAATCGACTACAACGGTTCTCCATAGCCTAGTAAATGGGCAGGAGAAGACGTACGTGTCAAAAGAAAAAGCTCTCTGTGCTTTCGCATACATAGAGGGTGCCTTTGACAACACCTCCTTCGAATCTACAGAAAGACCTGCCACGGAGAAGGGCTTCGATCCTTCTACTATCAAATGGAGTAAAGCCATGCTTGAAAGTAGAAAAATTACAGCAAAGCTGGGAGGAAAAGCAGTTACCATTACGGCTACCAGAGGTTGCCCCGAGGAGGTGTTCTGTCGCTTCTCCTGTGGTCTGTGGTAGTCGACGACATCCTCGATGTGTTAACACAAGACGACTTCGAAATACAGAGGTACGCCGACGACCTGGTACTAGTGGTCCGTGAAAAATTTGACTCAGTAGTGTCACAACGCATGCAGAAACCTCTAGATACCATCCAGAGTTGGTGTCGAGATCAAGGCTTAAGCATAAACCCAATGAAAACGGTAATCGTCCCCTTTACTAGACGTAGGAAGCTTCCATTCTAGAAGGGGCGGTTATTGACTTCAGTAATGAAGTCATATACTGAGAAGTTACACTAGACCAGAAGTTGGTGTGGAACTCACACATTGATAAACTGCAGAAGAAGGCAGTTTTAGCATCGATAGCATGCCGTAGGCTGGTAGGAATAAACTGGGGGCTAAAACCAGGAATGAACCATTGGTCATACGTGGTTATAATAAGACCCATGGTCTCCTACGCAGTAGTCGTGTAGTGGCCAAAAACAAATCAGATTACTGCTTCAGTTACAGCTAGAGAATATACAACGTCTCGCCTATCTGAGTATATCAGGTGCAATGAGCACCTGTCCAACTGCAGCAATAGAGCCCATGCTAGGACTAATGCCCCTACACCTTCAGGTGCAAAAGGAGGCAATGCTACCTGCGCTCACGCTTGCAATGACAAATAAATTCAAATCAGGAGACCTGACAGGCCACTTAGGTAGTCTTACTCAGCTAGGGCGGACGGCCTACACCGTACCGGATTTAATGCCAATAAAATACAACGTCAACCAACCTTTTAGAGTGATCATCACATACCGGGAAGTGTGGTCCTCGGGAGGACTTTCCTTCAAGGAGGGATCCCTCCAGTGGCATACGGATGGTTCGAAGATGGAAGGACGAAGAACTGGAGCGGGGGTCTATGGACCCGGTTGCCGCATTTCCGAACCCCTCGGTGCCATAACTACCATCTTTCACGCTCAGGTTTATGCCATAAACCTCTGCACAAAGATAAACCTCAGGAAAGGACATAAATGTGCAACAATTGACATCCTCACAGACACCAAGCAGCAATATATGCTTTAAAGGCCTCCACTTGTGAGTCGAAGCTAGTCTGGTAGAACCTGAACAACCTCAAACAACTGGCAAACAGAAACCACGTTACTTTGTGGTGGGTGTCAGGGCATCAGGGCGTACCAGGAATTGAAAAGGCTGACGAACTCGCAAAACGCGGAGCAACGACGCCATTCACTGGACCTGAGTCTTGCTGTGGAATACAGAAAAGCCAACAGGCGGTCAATCTATGGGAGGAACAACAGCAGTCCTCATACTGGCAGAATATACCAGGACAACGTCAGACAAAACAGTTCATCACTGTTTCGCAAAATAAAGCAAAACTTGCTTTGTCCCTCAGCAATATGGAATTGAAAACCATCACTGGCCTATTCACAGGCCACACAACATTAAAATACCGTCATTTTAAGATTGGTAAAGCTGAGGACCAAATCTGCCGCTTATATAACGAGGTAGCGGAAACGGCAGAACACATTCGATGTGAATGCCATGCTGCCTGTCGACGCAGACATCAAAGTTTCGGAAAGGCAACCACGATACCTAACGAAATAAGGGACTCGAAGTCTAGAGAAATTATAAGGTTTATCAATAGCCTAGAACTTCTCTAACAAAGAAAGGGCTCATAAGTTACAAAAAATCCATTAAGGGTCGAATTGACGGAAGGCATATAAAGGTCAAAGCCGTAAGATCCAATAATAATAAAAATTATAATGGATGTGTATGTGTGCGTATGGCATAAATCAGGAACTGTTGGACCAATTGTAATGAAATTTTACATATCCGAGTACAACGTCTATCCTAACGGTTTTTCGAAACAATCCGTCAGAGGACATGGATCTTAGACATGCTGTCCTTGAATGTAAAAGTCATATTAAGTATGACTGCCTTAAATTCTGTTGGCAGTTTTGAAATTTAGCGCCTTTCAAACTAGATTTAGTTTCCGTTTTGTAAGATCAAATAAAAAGGCGGCCATAGGCTAGAGGTTAGCGCGTTAGACTTCTACGCTGAAGGTCCTGGGTTCCCTCTCGCAAGGCCATGACAAACCAGTGAGGTATTCTGCCTAGTAAAGTTTCTCTGGAGTAGAAGTATTTACACTTCGTCCACAAACCCAGGTAGATCCTCTATGTCTGTGGCACTCTAACCGCGCAACACAGGCATAGGAGAGAGATCGCTACGTCTCGTAAGAGATCAATCACTCTAAGAAGAAGAAGAGCAAATAAAATCGCGTGCTGCAACCCAACACACACAATTCTCCAATCCGGTTGGCAGCCGCTGGGTATCAAGGGGGTCTTAAAGCGACCTAGCAACCAAAATTAATTGGTACTTTTTTTATCGACCCACCAATATATGCGATTCTATGTCTGTCACGGGGCTTAGTCTTCTACCTAAATGTTGGGAAATATAAATATGAAATGCAATGCGTATAATATACAATAAAATAAATTGGTGACCGAGTCTTGGCATTCTTTTGTTTGTAAGAATATGAGATACATATGATATTATGCAGTATGTTCTTAGGTGATGATATTTTGTAATATGGTGAAAAATGTTACTAAATTACTTCCACATATGCCTTAAAAATAGATTGATTTTAATGTATTTTAGCAATACTTTAGACTTTTTTATCACAAGTGTTTCTGATATTTTTGATTAATTTTTCACCTTAGTCAAACTTGGATATGTGGCACCTAGTTATAAATAATGGCAAATGGAAAGGTCGCTTATTAACGTAGCTGCAATGACAATAGGAAGCACCAATTTTAGCTTATTTTGTGTTTAATAGTCCCTAGTGCTTAAAACATTTCCTGGAATTTCTGTTATTCGAATTGGACGTTAAACTGTAGGTCCTCCGTGCGTCCAACTTAGCGCTGATGAGATGCATATAGCAGAATAGAGGCCGGTACCCAGCAGTAGGGTGTGTGGGATGAAGAATCTGTCAACGAACGAATGGTAAAACAATTGCAGACCTCAAACAATGAAATGAAGAAATCAATGGAAATCTTCTAATTTCCATTACGGGAAATAAGTCCCAATTTAAATAGCGCATCGATTAGAAATTAACCAATCGAATTTAGCGAATTTAAGAAGGTTTCACCTTATGTGAATTACAAAACGAAATCTCGGCGCCATAATACCAACATAGTATAGAAAATATTCTTCCTTACATATATCCTCACTATTTTTTGGTTTGAATAAATGTAAACTTTTATTATCGTACACTAAAGCTTACAATATATGTGCAAATTTATTAAAATTGGTTAATCAAAATTAAAAACAAGAAACAATAATTTTATATTTAGGACACCTGGTATATGTAAATATTTTAAATATATCATAATTACTGATTTTCAAGGTAATGTCTGTTTAAAAAAACATTAAGAAATATAATAAGTTATTAATATCTTTATAAATATTA
>JABXWE010024721.1:0-17581 GCA_014611495.1 Limonius californicus | reverse complement strand
TTATGTGTTTTATGGTGACATGAGTCCTGTGGTATTGTGATATCTGTTTGTGTAGGTTTTCTATAAATAGAGTATTCGAGTTTGTTTTCGGAATTAATTTTTATGTTTAAGTCTAAATAATTTAATACATCTGTTTTGTTCTGTTTCTAATGTAAAGTTTATGTTTGAGTGTAGAGTATTGATAAACGTTAAGAAGTCACCAATAAACTCAAATGAACTATTAAAACATGCTAAAATATCATCAACGTAACGGAACCAAAATATAATTTTCGAAGAATGATTTGATTCAAAAATTCGATCTTCTAAATTTTCCATAAATATATTAGCTAAAAGTGGAGAAATTGGACTTCCCATTGGTAAACCGTTTTTTTTTGAAGATAAATTTTATCATTAAAAATAAAATAATTTTGATTAATACAAAGTTCGAATAATTGAATCAACTCATTTCGTTTTGTTAATTCAACATTTTTGTTGATAAAAATATTATTTAACAAAGGAATACACTCTTGAGGAGGTATTTGTGAAAACATATTGGTGACATCGAAACTAACTAGTTTGCAGTGTGGTGGTAAACCTAAACTGGACAACCTACTGATTAATTCGGAAGAATTTTTAACAGAATATTTTGGTGTGTATTCTAAACTAGTAACTATGTTATTTAATGTTTTTGCTAACATGTGGTTGGGTGCGTTTATGTATGAGACTACCGGTCTAATAGGCATTTGGGGTTTATATAAAGTATGAATTTCAACGAAGTAAGGCAGCAAACAATTAACATTGTATAAGTGCTTTTTCTAAGAAATTACTGAAGGTATCGAGATTAACTGGGCCGAGTAAAAGAATTTGCGTCGTCATTTATGCTCCTAACAGACCGTTCATTTGATCGAAATAGGATTTCTATGTAAAAAGAAGTTTCTGAAAGTAAGTGTCTCATTATGTTCTGGTGCCTCTGTATGGGTAATCTTGACTTAAATACATGAATAATGACGGGAGTTATTTGGCAGCACAGATAATTATATCAAAATAGGATTGGTATGTAAGAAGGACTTTCTGATATACATTTTCGAATTTGTCCCAGAGTTGCTGAGTGGAAACAGAGTTCGTGCGTTAGAAGAACCATGTGAAGGTTCGATTATTCTGGAGCTTGGTAATGGTAAAACTTACATGATTTTAGAAAGTAGATTGATATGCGTTGGGGAGAATGATTTGACAAGACTCGCAACTGCAGTGTGATGAAACAAACTTATTAAAGATTTTTGTTTTAATAATGTTTGAGCTAGTTCAGCAAGTCCTTGCTATGCATAGCTGAGTTAATTATTTAGACGTTTTATATGCACTAGAGGCGTTTTAAAGCCCATCACTTATCATTTTGCATTACTAATATTTATTCCGAATCAGACAGTAAGATGTCTTGTGGCAGTTGGTGCTTTAAGCGTTGGCGCAAAACTGATCAAAGATAAGTATCTTATATTGTCATGGAGTTTCTTATTGAGAAGACGTCACCTTCGACTTGCCTTTGAAACGAAGTTTCTAATGTCATTTTGAAATCTTCTTCTGCTTCTTCTTATAGGATTGCTTCTATTTATTCCAGAGATGATGACGCCCAGCTCTCCTTCCATCTTTTGGACTGTCTCCCAGGTGGTCTCCTGGCAGGCGGGATTTTCGCTTTGCATATTTGGTTATTCTTCCGTCTTCCATTCTGTCCACATTACCACTGTCGTTTTCTTTCTTTGGGCCACTTGATGACATCTTGTATCTGGCATTTATTTCGAATGCTTATGCTGGTTTGCCTATCGTGTAACGTAACTCCAGCTAAGGCCCGTAATGTTTTCATTTCTGCTATTCTTGTCTTGTTTTGTTTTCGTAGTTTCAGCACGTGTCTCTATTGCGTAAGTTAACACAGGTCGTACTGCTGCTTTGTATATCTTTGTTTTGCTCTCGACGCTCCTGTATTTGTTTCGCCAAATGCTTTCTCTCAGGTAGCCGGATATCAGTGCTTTAGTGGCCTGTATTTGTGTTTCTTTAGGGATGTTTCTATCACTCGATGTTTCCACTCCCAAATATTTAAATGCCTTCTAATTCCAGTTTCCATTTAGAAATCAACGGGAATAATTTCACAAAGCTGACAATTATAATGAAATAATAGCGGTGTATTAAAAGAACCTTATAAAGGCAAGTGTATCGCTTTTTAATGCTGAGACTTACATTGTTTTGAAAAGCAGCTTCATTTTATTCGCCTACCTGACACCGGAATCGCTTCATTACCTATTCTGCATAAAAATATTTCTTCCGCATTGGGAATATGCGGAACTGCACTAAATTATAGTGTCCCCCCGATTGTATTAGTGAACGTTTTCTAAGCAGGTAGTATATGTTACAAGTTTATTTACTGTTTTAAGAAGTGAAATCCATTACTTCGGCTCTCTCATGCTATCTCGTCAGCCGAACAAAATACATATCATTTAAGAGGGGAGTTTTTTATTTTATCTACCTAAGTATGACAGAAACTAGTTAGAGAACAAACAACATTTTTTTTCTAATACCGCTGTGCCTTCGAAAAAAAAAATTTCTTTTGATAACTGCAAAATAGGACTTGACAGAGTTTTTCAAGTCCTCATTCGACAAAAAGCGACGCCCTCTCAAGTGATTTTTGGGTTTTGGAAAGAGATGACAGACACTGGGGGCGAGGTCTAACTGAACGGTGGACATTGTAATTCCTCAAAGCCAATTCATCAATTGCTTTTTTAACGATTCGTGTTTTGTGCATCCTGCAGTTGTTGTGCAGACGCACAGTTTTCTGGGCAAAATTGTGAGGTCTTTTCTCACGTGTAGCTGCTTTCAAATTGATTATTGTTTCTTTGTCGACATTCCCTGTTATTGTAGACCCTTTTGGCATATACTTAACCCACACCCACACAAAATCCCTTCAGAATTCCAGAAAACTGTAGCCATCACTTTTCCCGCTGAGAATTGCGTCTTCGCCTTCTTGGGTGGTGAAGACCCCTTATGAAGCCATTCCATGGACTCTTATTTCGTCGGTGGGTCCCAGTGGCATATCCACGTCTCATCCCCAGTTATAATTTAAAAGAAGAAGTCCTCATCTTGGGATAAAGCCGCCAAATTATTCTCGCAAATTTGTCACCAACACAATTTTGGTTTAGGAGTGAGCAGCCTGGGAATCCACCGTGCTGACAACTTGCTCATTCCCAAATCTTCTTGAAGGATTTTAAAAACAGACGTTTTTGATATATCAGCTTCTATTGCAATAACTGAAACTGTCACTCGGGGCGGTCAGTCAACACCAAATCTTCAACTTTCTTTACGGTATTCTGTGTTCGTGCTTTAAAGTCTTCCGCACTTTGGGTCATCCTGAATGCACTCCCTGCCCCATTTTAATTGCATACACCAAAATTTAACTTGAAAATAGGACGGGCTATTTTCCCCATACACAGCATTCTCTCATGGATATTCTTTGGATTATTGCCTTCTTTCGATAGAAATTTTATGAAGCTTCTGTGTTCAAGTTTTAAATCACTCATTTTTGTACCTCTAACTCTCCATAGAAATGACAAATCTTAAGCGAGTTGTATCAAACTTGGAGAACACACTCTAAAATGTCACAGAGACTTGACATAATAAAATTATCACATAGCATTTTGTTTCCATAGCTATATAAATAACATAAAAAACTACCCTCGTAGTATATAACTGGAATAGTTGGACAAAACTGTTCATAATATGGAAGTAAGGTAAATCCAGTAAATGTTATTGTAGAATTTCAGTGTGTTATCGTATTTATAATGGTTAAACACTTATTAATGGGTAGTTTACTATACGTTCCGTTATGTTCTGAAATGTTTAATATGTATACATATTTGTACGTATGCTAAAGTTCTACTCCTTCCTTTGAATCTGTAGCAGAAACCAAACAACAACTTAAGTTTCATTGAATGTACAAAATAGTGTTTGTTGTACAATTTAAATAGGCCAACGGACAAAGGAACATTGTGTAAAGTAACCCAACTAAAGTTTCTTAATTACACTAGAACATTACATAGTTGCTTGAAGTACAAATACAATAGAAAATGGCTACATTGAACTATCGTACGCTTCAACCTTACTAAAAGTAAAAAATTACTTTACTTAGGAACATTTTGTGTTAAATATAAAAAAGGATAAATCTGGAGATTAACACTTTTTAGAAATAACTCACCTCCTTGAAGGGAAGGGTAAATGTACAGCGACGGTTCTTGCACCCAGGACACAATCCGAACTAAATCTTTCACGAAAGACGGCACAACACATTTTAAAACTGCTGTACATCCTCTAGCCGCCCCTAACACTTCGATGTCCACTTTGAAAGCTTGCGTTACCACTGAAAAAGAAAAGAATATGAATGTTACAGCGACGAAGTAATTTAAAATTAATTAAATTCATGTATCTGCATGCATTTGCTTCAGAAAAGCTCGACTTTTTCCTCTTTTATTGCCGTCTGCTCGAAAAACAGTAAAAAGTGAAGAGTCCTCTATTTCCGCCCTACTAATTACACAACGGAAACGGAGCCTTTCAGCTCATATTCCAAGAGCTCGAATAGGCCCGTCTCCACGGCAACGAAACTTGTAAAAGATCGACAACTGGGAAATAAAAATAAGCGACCATATACAAATAACGTAAAATTTATGAAAAGAGAGTCGAGTACGGAGCGCTATGAGAAATTGTTTTATTCAACTTTATATCTTGTTTTGAGCCCCAATATTTTCTAAAGGTTATCTTGATCTGCAGACCAAATACTGAAAGAGCAGAGAAAGAACATCGACTGTTGCCGAATTGAGCAATTTCATTTTCGTTTTATTGCGTCAAGGTAGTGATCAAATTTCGGAACAATAATGACGCAAAAAACTGAAACAGTAATATTACAGTCAGATGTAGATATAAATAAAAATATTGAATGTTGGATATTTGATACAGCTGACAAAAGATATTCAATAGCTGATTCAGAAAGAAAATTAGTAACGGCAAATTGAGTATATATTTGAAATGTTAATCAAAATGTCAAATATTGGAGGAAATATATATTATAAAGAGTTCATGGAGAAGTCTATTTTAACATTTTATCTTAACAGTAAATTAACAGTATAATCTTTAACGAAAATAATTGAATGCGTGTGGAAGCCTCAATGAGAATTTTTAATAAACATATTAAATGTAATTATTTACCTTATAAATTTAAGTATTAATGTGGTAGAAAATATTAGTGATAGTATTTTCTATATTTGATAAACCTTTAATAGGTAGGAGAGCAGTAGTTGTAAATATTATTGGTTGGAAGAGAGCAGAAAGGTGAAATGAAGGTGTTGCCTCAGTTAGTGGAGAAAAGAAAATAAGTATGTAGTGGCAACAAAACAGCATTAATAGAAAACTTAACATTTAAATTATTGTTCAAAATATTAATGCATTTCAATGGTTTCAATTGAACACACCTCGTATATTGGACTAAAAGGATGCACAGATATCTGGCGGTTTATCCACGGCATTCGAATACACAAAAAATATACTATTATATCTGTTATTTGAAAAGCATTTGGGAGATTAGTATGACAATGTGGATGGATCTACAAAAAGAAACCTGATGAATAGAAAAACCAACGGTATTACAGTTAAAATGTTAAAAGATAGTATAGAGATAATGCAAGGAATAAAAACATACCAATATATCAAATGCATAAAACAAGAAACGATTTCTAAATAATGGAAGTTAAGATATATGTTATTCCAGCTATACAGATCTATAATAAAACAAAAAGAATGCTGATGGAAATAAGAGATTAAGAGATAAAATAATAAAGAGCAAATAAGTGTGGGCAGCAGAGGAAAAATAATACCTAAACAGAGGAGGCGATGGAAAGAAAGAAAACGAGATGTAATGTAGTAATAGGAAAGTGTAGAATTCCACGAACAAAGCAGAAAAAAAGCGGCAAAGAAATGTCTGAGTAATAAGCTGGAAGTCGATGTGTGTATTTAACAGAGTGATCGTCTTCAACAACAAGACATAATAAATATTTTAGAGGTGGAAAACTGGACTGGGAAACAACAGATAACGAGAATGTATAAATTAAAGGGTACAAAAATTTATATTGTCAATGATATGACTTAGAAGGAGAGCTTCATACAGACAGAAATCTGAAAAATCGCAGAAGGAATTAAATGAAGGTAAGATACGGGAAGATGCTCATCGATGGGATAGAATACTTCTGGAAGGGGATTAGTGAAATAGTCAGAATACTAAAACGCCAAACCAAACAGACAATCAAGAAGATTAAATTAGTAAGCGAAATTGCATACCGATACGTTCAAAAAATGGAAGATGGAAGGTGACCCAAGAAAATTCTACAGTGGCTTCCACTATAAAAAAGAAAAAGAGGACGACGCAAAAAAAGGGTTTGGAAGAAGACGACTGGGAAGATAGAAAATACTGGCATCTGAGAACGAGCAACATCTGAGGGGAAAAGGTTAAAGAAGAAGAAATGGTATACGAGAAAGATATTGAAATATGGAAGGCGTAGGTGGAACGACAGTGTGAAGAAAATACTCCTACCTAAGGGAAAATACTGGAACGAAGCAAAGAAAATGGCAACAATCGTGAAGGTACGGAGCAACGTTATTAGAAATAAACTAATCAAGTAGAACCAACCAAAACTCGACACTTTACGGTATAAGAGGATTAGATTATGTATGTACAGGTCTGTATCAAGCAGTGTACAAATAAACTATTGAGGCGGCCGTAATTTCTAGAGCCATGATAGATATAATGTGGAACAACGTAAACATGAACGTGGAAAGCGAAGTCCACACAAACTAGAGCTGAAACTGAAAAATAAGAAATCTGCGATCAACGAAATGAAAACATTTCGAGCTATAGTAAGAAAAATGAGGCTGGGCAGAGTCAGTGTTTGTATCGTAGAACACATTGTTAGGCGGACACGACGAAGAAGACGAATGTGGAACAATCACGTGTAACGAATGGGACACAACAGGCTGGCAAATTTCGTAAGCAATTCAAAGCCATACGGAGCCAGACCATCAGGTAGACCGGCAAGAAGATGGCAAAACTATTGGAGCTGTACGTCTTAAGAATGATTATGTCTGTTAACACAGGTCCTAGACCTAACACACGAAGAAGAAGATAAATGTACAACCGTGACGTAGAGGATGCTACTTCAACTAATCTTCTTCTTCTTTTTCTTCATACACGGTTTAGACCATTTTGATCTGTTCCGGTTCGTTTTTCAAAATTGGTTTGACCATCTTTTTAGGTAGGCGATGCTCTTCCAGACTATCTACATGTTCTTTCCTTTTGTTCGATACTGTTTTATCTTGTCGTTTGAATTAAATATGTTAAGGTGTTGTCTTATATGCACGTTGGGTACTCTATCTCTTAATATATGTCCGCTTATTCCTTAAGAAATCGCATTTCTGATGTTTGGATTCTATTCTGTTGTTTTGCCTGTATTGTCTACGTTTCGCTTCCGTATATAAAAGTTGGCACTGCCATTGTTTTCTATATTTTTATTTTTGATTCAGTTCTAGCTTTTCCTTGTAATGTTTTTTGATGGTTCCGCACATCTACTTAAAACGTGCGACTTTGTGGTTTATATCTATATCTCCCTTATATGATATTTCGCATCCTAAGAACTTAAAGCTTCTTGTCTGTTCTACGGTTTGGTTTTCGATTACTATTTTTGATCCAACTGGGTGTTGTCCAGGGAAAGCCATTACTCTGGTCTTTTGTATGGATATTTCTAAGTTATAAATTTTTATGATGTTGTTTAAGTGAAACGTGGCTCGTTGCAGGTCATCTTCATTTGTTGCTAGCAATGCTTGGTCTTCTGCAAATAGTAGCGTCTTTATGTTGGTATGCCGTAGAAGAACTCCGTTGCTTGCTGTTTCTGCCCACAGTCGGATTGCGTCATCTAGGTATAAATTGAATAGCGTCGGAGATAAATTACATCCTTGTCTCACTCCTCCGGCAGTGTTTTAGTATAAGTTTTTGATCACTCGTATTAGGTGTAGTGGTATACCTTTCTTCTCTAATATTGTCCATAATTTTTTCGATTAACTTTATTAACAGCTTTTTTATAGTCTATAAATAGTAGATGTGTTGGTAAATTAAATTCCCTTCTTCTTTCGATGATCTGATTTAAAAAGAAAACATTGTTTATGTAGGATCTTCCTTTTCGAAAGCCTGACTGTTCTTCAAATAGAATTGCATCTGCTATGTTATTCATTCTTGCGGTTATTATTTTTGAGTATATTTTGTATGCTGAAGTTAGTAAACTTATGCCTCTATAATTTTCACAATTGCGCCGGTCTCCTTTCTTGAATAATGGTATGACTACTGCCTTCTTCCATTCCGTTGGTATTTTAGTGTCTTCCCAACATTTGTTATACAGGCGTGCGTATAATGGCATTCTTAGTTTTTGTTTATATGAACCATGTTTGCTAAGTTCTACATTTGTGCCGTCTATCCCACAAGCTTTTCTATTTTTGCAAGTATACTCTTTGCAGTTCATCCATTTCTAGTTGATTTGATTCTGTGTCCATTGCGTTTTCTTCTGCGTGTATACTATTTGATGGTTCCTCATTCCATAGTTTTTGGTAATAGTCTCTCCACTCATCTTTGTTAATCGTATGAAGTTTAACAGTGTCCTTTTCTTCCTTGTTTAAATATTTCATTACCTTGTATGCGTAGTCTCGCCTTCCATGTAGATTGTGCTCGAGGTTGGCAATATATATCGCATTTTGTGAGATTTATTTTTCTTGTTTCTTGTTTTGCAGTGGCACAGTGATTTTCATATCTATTCTGTCTTCATCTGAATCACTTTTATTATTGTTTTCAGTTCATTCCATTCCTCATCTACGTCATTTTTTATACTGGACTGTTGTAGGTATAAGTCCAACAGTCGTTTGTATACATGTTTTCCGGAATCTTCTTCCAATAGTCTAACTTTACATTTTTGTTGTTTTTGTTTTCCTTGTTTTATCTTGGTCCAATTCTTATACTATTTCGTTTTAAGTGCTATTTTCGACATTAGTAGAAAATGGTGTGACTGTATAGCACTGCCTCTATATACTCTTGCGTCTTTTACTAGGTTTATCATTTTGCTAGTTACTAACAGTGTTGGGTAAGATACTTTTTTTTTGTATCTAGATCCAGATACAGGTACTTCTAAAAAAGTGTATCTAGTTACAGATACAAGATACATTTTACTACGTGTATCTAGATACAGATACAAGATACTTTAAAATGTATCTAGATCCTTCTCAGATACAAATTAGATACCTACTTTAAAAAATTGTACTTCCAGAAATGGAACCGCGCATAAACCATGATAATATTATTTTTAAAGAAAATCTGACGGAATTTAGGGTTGTTAACAAATCGATAATAATAATAAGACACAAAATAATTACTAGAGAACATTTTATTGGGATAGCCATCCAGTATCGCTGGCACTTCCAAAAAAGCACTTTCGTTATCATTCATTCTTCTAATTGTAGCACAAGAATTGATTCTGTACTTGTCCACTACTTTTATTTATACTGAGAAAACTTCAAGTTTTGTCAAGACTTTAGATAAGCCTACCGCTCGGTTATTACTTATGAGATTTGCTTGGAAATTCCCAATATCGAAAACAGCAAGGGCGGTTATTGTAATTTGTATAGCCACAATAGGTAAATGTATACTTAAAATCTTAAGCTTCTTACAGTTCTTATCTCCTCAAAATGGGGATGTTTGAATGCTTATTACCATTACCTATCTTAAGACGTATTTGGGTTTTTCTGCTAAAAGTAAACCCTAAAATTTAAATGTCCAAAAATGTCCTAAATTTTAAATTGAAGAAATGTTTTAATAAAATTCGAAAACTACATAAAATAAATTATGATTCTTGAATGTATCTAGGATCTTTTATTGTTTAATGAAAAAGATACCGCTTAATAGGATCTAGATACAGATACAAGATACAATTTTATAAACGTATCTAGATACAGATACTAGATACTTGAATAGTATCTAGATCCAGTATCTAGATACATGTATCTAGATACTACCCAACACTGGTTACTAACACATAGTCTATGATGCAGTAACTACCTCGTGCTGTCCAAGTATACTTGTGGATTTCTTTATGTCAGAAAAATGTGTTTGTTATTCTCAACATATTGAAGCTTGCAAAATTTATTAGTCTCTTTCCATTTCTATTTATAACGTTTTCACCATTGTTCCCATTTATATTTGGTATCGGTATGTTACCAACTCGAGTGTTTAGGTCTCCGACGAGTATTACGTAATCATTTTTATGTATTTTATGAACAGTTTCTTGTACCTCTCCGTAGAAGATTTAATTCTATGTCTTTACCTTCTTGCAGGGTATATACACCGATGATCGTGAGATATCCTCTATATACTCTACCTACATCTGACTGTGGTTATTCTTTCGTTTCCCCAGGTATATGACTGAATTTTGTCTTTCCATTTCGGGCTCAATACTATTGAGATTCCTGCGCTTGCTCTTTTATCCTGTGTTGCTCCACTGTATATCATTGTGTAGTAGTTAAGGTCTAAACTACCTTTCAGTTTTTTTTTAGTTTCGCTTATTATCGCTATATCGACTTTTCTATTTTTTAGTTCTTCTTCTAATTCTTGATATTTCTGATTAATTTCGCGAACATTCCAAGTGGCTACATTTATTTTTTTTCTTCTTCTTCTTCTTCTTTCAACCTTCTTCAATCCATCTTTGAATGTAGGCATCCCCGAGTTCCTTCCATTTTTTTAATTTCTTTTGCATTTCCAAAATTCTTATCCTCTTTCCTTGCGTTTTTCGTCTTCGTAGAGTCCGCCCGGCTATTATTCTTTAGGAACTTGCCTATAATTAATAGAATCCCCTGACCGCGTTACGAGCGCGGTGCAGGTTAAGTCGGTAGTGGAGCTGCCACTTCTCTGCCTCCGACAGGCAGGATACTTTATTCGGGCTATTGTCCTAGATGCATTGTCTTCTCTATAACTGATGAGTTGTATCTACCCATGGTTGTAGCCCTCCACTCTGGATCAGACGCTGCCGTTTGCCTGTTGGTCCGCGAAAAGTATATAATTTCCCTCCTACCTCCCAATATCTGAGAGGCTCTCCCCGATTCGCCACCTGGGGACGCGCCGTCAAGGGGTTACAGGCTCACCCGAGGTAATTCAACTAATAAAAACCAATATATCAGAAAAAAGATAACAAAATGGACTTGGTGTGGGTTGATTTTGTACAGATAACTTAAGCCATTAGCAACAAATGATAGAACAGGAAATTAATACATTAAGAAACATACATCGATTCAAAGGCATCCTACAATGTTGGAATAGCAATGCTGTAGGAAGCCTATACTCTGGAATATATAACACGCAAACAAAGTAATATGATAAGGCCAATCTATCGATAAAAATCCAAAAATTATGTATTTCTACAAAGAAAGTGATTCGGAAGAATAATATGCTATGACCATGTTAAAAGAATGACAGGAAGCCTACTACCAAGAGTAACAATGGAATGTATCCCCCTAAAAAGTAGGAAGACCCTAAATAACATTGGGAAAACACACCTATACAACATAAAAAAGTAATAAGAAAAAGAATTATTGAAAATGAACGTTTTCTTTGTGTCGTTGGCCGACACGATAATCCCGTTTATATAATAATTTAAAATGTTACTTGTAAAATTAAACTTCTGTCAGTTTCAGATACACGAGGATCGTTTAATAATATATCCGCCTAGGTATGAAAAACAAACCCCATCGGACTTGAACAAGTTCAGGCTTGTTAAGACATGTGTTGAAATGATTTAAGTCAAGTTACAGTTCAGTGTAATTTCATCATTCAGTGTGACAACATGGAAAGGTGTTCTGGGTGTGCCGAAATTTCGTTCGTTCGAACGTTAAATGTTTGGCTAAAGAAGGGAAGAAACCAAAAGGAATTCACGAAAGGCTGGTGGTAGGTTACGATGAGGATGCTCTTTCATCTTACAAAGCGACATTTTGGAACAAGCGATGAAGAACTGAAGGCCGCAGTGAAGGTCCAGTTTGCACACTAACTAACAGAATTGTTTTGGAAGGTGACGTCGCTGGAGGGAAAGTGGAACAAGTACATTGAAATTCTTAGGGATTTTATAGAAAAATACAAGAGTTTCCTATCCAGCTAAATATATTGTTGAAAGCTCCTCGTATTAGTAGAAGAATTAAAACAATAATTGGCAGGTCTAATATCAACGATAATAAATTTAATGTTTACCATTTAATTTAAGTAATTACTCGAAATACTAGTCATACTCTTACATTTTAGTCACCGCGGGTATATTCATGATGAGGAATAAAACTGCATACTAGGAAAACGGTGAGTTCTTATAAATCTGAAATGAAATTACCAATACGCATGTAGGTCAAAAACTTTTACTCCATTTTTTAAGACTGTATTGGTGAAAACATTAAACAGGTGTTTAGTGGACAAGAACAACGATTATACACAGAAACTCAACATTTCAATCAAATTTAAATGGCTGACATTTGGTGGAGGCACCGAAGGTATTGGAAAAACGGGAAATAATTTTATCATTAAAACTCTGTACTAACTACTGAATTAAAAAATTGAATATTATTTTATAATCATACCTGCTCGAACTTGCACGTCCCTACTAATAATTCTTCCCACACTGTTCGATGCGACACATCTGTAAACGGTGCTATGAATATCCTGTCTGTATGCAGCAGCGGCAAATGGAAGTAGCACCAAAGTACCATTCCTGAGGACCCTTCGAATTCCTGAAACATCTCCAACGGAAGTGCCGTCAACCGAAAGCCAATCAATAGAAGGTTGCGGGCTTCCAGAAGCCGAGCAATCTAGCCAGCCTCCGCTCGAATTAGAAAATTCTAGTCTCGTAGGTGGTTCCATCACAAATGTTGGACCACGAAGGTGCAAGTCAAACCCTGCCGCCAGCTCTGAAACAAAGAAAGACAGTTAAACACTGCTGGGCTCTTTGTCCTGTTTTATTGCCAGTAGTAACTCGAGCGGAATGCACCGGGAATGCCTCTTGCATACTTGTGGGTATGTTTTATTCACACTAGGTGCGAACTTTTCTTTTTAGCCCTGCGTATGATAAATTGGTTCAAATGCGAACTTTCAAAAAGTACTGGTGTCGTTATTAATCAATAATAAAAACAATTTTTTAAATCCTGATACAGTTTAATTAAATTTCATCCAAAAATTGAACACGAATAAGTTTTCCTGTAGTTCTGATAAAACGACTTCAACAGCCAATACTAGCCTTGATTTTTGAGAATGTTAAATGTAAAACTCGACGCAATAATGATCAAATTAATAATTTAAAGCGAGGTTTTGGAATCTATTAAATATATATTGGGAGAACCTGTACAAAGGTGTAAGTGAACGATAAATTTAAGTGGATGCCAATATTAGGTATCCCGAGAACCTTCTCAGGTAATTTCCGTTTAAGAGGGCATTCTCAAGGGGAAATTGCTACTACGAAATTCACTTGATTGATATGAGGGATGACAAGCTTATTATGGATTGTACTGATTTTTCTAAAACAACACCTAAGAAAATACACATATAGTTGAATTTTCAAATAAAGTAAATAAATATGTACGTTGTTTACTTATACACAATTCTGCCAGTTATTCGTTAAGGATTGTTTTGCTTCGAGTTAAGGAAGCTCCGAGTGTATTTCCTAGAAAGTTGTCATCGGCAGTAGGAAATACAAGGGATGTTCAAGTCAATTATTGAAACAAACCCTTGTTATTTACGTCATTTGAGCTTGATGGATGTTTTTTGCTTTTCGTTGTTTACTGGTTGCCCGTCTCTCGGCGAAAGCTGCCGAATTAAATAATTGAATTGAACTCGATGCATTGCTAAGACGATTTCGACCTACGAACCGTGCGGTGTTCAAATATTTATTTTCAGCAGAGTAGGGTCACACTTTGACAGGCGGCGATTGTATTTTTAGCCAGGAGGTGGCAAGTTTTTAACCCTTTTAGGATTTCACTGCTGACCTAAAATTTAACGCTTGTTAGATTTTAAAAAATAGCAATTGGTCATTGGACAAATTAGGATTTATTTAATACCTTTTTTATTTAAGTTGATCCATTTTCATCACTTTTAATCCTATTATTAGTACAGAAAAATATTATATCGAAGCGGAAAAAAATTTATTTGACAACAGAATATCTTGTTTAAAACTGAATCAGAATAGCAGCAACGCTTTCGTTTTATTCTGTATGTGTGGTTTGTATAAAGTTATTGGGGCTAGGATGAAACAAAATCCTGAAAAATAGCCTAATATTAAATCTTTATGACGCAAAGTAGGCCGTAAATAAAAGATGCCCCATGGAACTTTGTTGCTAGTGAAAAAGAACAGTCGTATGTTATATCATCAGCTACAACAAAGCCGAACTTTTATGTATCGAACTTAACTAATTCATTTACAAAGTCGTGCGAAGTTTTGCAGCTCTTTGGTAAGTTTTGTGCAATAATGTTGTGTCAAAATATGTACAGGGTTTATAAAGTCTGAAACAAGAATAAAACATGGGAAATAATAAAAAGTCGAGTTTCTGGTACACGTTGGAAATGGAAATATGACGTTTTTTACATCACCTGTCGGTAATTTATAAGATTTATCAGTAAAGAAATGTATGTATTTATAGAGATCTTAGAATAGTCAACATGTTAATCTACGCGCTAATATTTCAATCCATATTTCCAGTATAGGAATATACTGTGATCGTAACAATTTTCGACATATATATTTCAACAGTAGATGGAAGAAGTACATGGAAGTGCTTTGAAGAACTGGATGTAACAATTCAAGTAACAAATATTACGAGAAATATACATACATATTGTTGTGTATGCCCCCACCTTACTTAATACGTTCAGCAACCAAAGAAAGAAATTAAAATTACTGAAGGTAATTCACATCCAATACCACGACTATAAGCGATTCTCAAGGGTAATATGCTGTATTACGGACTTGTAGTATACTATGAACCTGTTTAATTTAGACAGAGTAATAAATATTTAATAATATTCATAAATTAAGTCTGAATTTACAATGTATTACATGGATACTCCATAGTTTTACAAATTTAAAAATTGCAAATTAAAGAAATAATAAACACAACTGAATCTTCTCGATTACAGTCAAATCTTAAATGTAAAGTATTACCAACCTTGTTCGACGCCACAAAAAACTAATCATCAACCTCTTTCTTCAGTAAATCTTTCCAAACTGCCCAAAAACACTCCTACCAGCTGTCCAGAGCTTTATCAACCTCCACCTCGGCTCAGACTGGAACTCCTTCCAATATTATCTTCTTTCCAATCTTCTGATTAAACTTTAACACCTACTAACTTCTCTAACTTCTCCGATTTAAAAATATATCCACCACTCATTAAAAACTTTATTCTACAGCTTACAAAAAAAACCTTTACAATCTTCTATGTAGAAAAACTCGTTTAACAGCTATTCTATACTACTACTTTAATACAATGTCCATAAAAACACCCTTCTTTACTTTTCTCAATTTATATATATTATATATATTATATAGTATAAGATTTATTGAACAAAAATAAAATATTGAAGCACCTTCACACCCCAATACGATATCACAGCAATATATATATATATAAAACAGTAAAACAAAAAGTACAAATAGCTGTGGGGAGATTGAATGAGTTTATAATGGAGAGATGACTAAAACAGGGAAACAGCTGTAGCGGTAAGTTCTAAGGACTTGACCGTGTCCGTAAATTCCTCGGAACTACAGAATGTCGTTACCATGGCAACCTGATTTTTCCAGCGGTACGGAACAATGGAATCAGCTTTTTTAAGGATACTGTCACGTCCGGTGGGAATGCAAGAAGGGTTGACCAGTACACCCCAAGAGTACCAAGACTCGTTCACTCCTGCACCGGGCCTTTTACGGAGAGCTCGATCGTTTTCTAGTTTCGAGATATTTCGTTGATATTATTTTGTGTTCCGTTGTTATATATTCGTATAATTTAATCTTTTAGTGTACGCGCGCTGTATATTTATTTAGCGACCAACGCTAAACGACCTACCTCCACTGTTTATCATAGTCATAGATATCATAATAAAAAGTATCAAAAAGAAAATGAGGGGATTAAACACAGTAATTGGAGTAAAGAACATAGAACCGTTAAGGATGAGTACTTTAATGCATGCTGATTATATAGTTACAGACGCTGATTCAAATAATAAAATGCAGAAACTAATATACTGTAGGTGGAAAAAATATAAGAGATGAAAATGAAAGTGAATATGAATAGAGATAAAACCATGATAGTGAATGGAAAAGAGAAAGACCGAAACAGTAAATACAAAGGGAGCAGTCTAGAAAGAGTTACAACATATGAATATTTGGGAAACATAATCGTCGAAGATGGAAAAATAGAGAATTGAAGAAAATAGCAACGAAGGGAAACAATATTTACTAGAAATTAAACAGATCGATATTGGGAAAAATGTGATAAAAATGTGCAATTAATTGTACAGAAAAAGCAGGAGACACATTAATAGCCATAGAAATGAAATATTTGAGAACGACAGTTGGTAAGACAAGAAGAAATAAAATATGGAACGAAGAAATAAGAAAAATTCCCATTGCGGAGTCAATACAGAAGAAGATACAAAAGATATGACTAAGCTGGTACGCATACATATTATGGATGGATCCAAAGAGAACATTCAGAGGAGTAACTAGAGACAAGAATACAGAAAGAAGAGGAAGACCTAGGAAATCCTGGATGGCACAGATAGTACGGATAGTAAGACTAAGGGGAAAGGCAGTAATATGATAAAATGTAGGAAATTGGTTAAAGAGGAGAGATAGTCCTAAGCTGAAAGGGAACATGAAGAAGACGAAGGAGGAGAAGGAGGAGAAGCAGAAGATGGAGAAGAAGAAGCAGAAGGAGGAGGTCGAGGCGAAGCAGAAGGAGGAGGAGGAGGCGAAGCAGATGGAGAAGAAGATCTTTCTATGCAATATGTGGTGTGTGCGCATGCGTGTGTATGTAAGTGCGCGCGCACGCCATATTAACTGTTGGTCCGATATTAGTGTAATTTGGAACAGCCGAGTACAACGATGGTTGTTCGATCCTATTACCTTCTCAAAAAACTAATTCGCTAGCGGAAACGGGAACCGGACTTATACAAAATTTATACTTGAGTAAGAAATATACTACAGCCGTTGAATTCAAATGCTATACTTTTTCCCGACCTCTCCAGTTTTAAATATAGGGACACTATAGTTGTTTGAATATGAAATTCGTTCAGATTTCTGAATTCAACGGGTTGCCTGTTGTGTGTTTCTGTCGCGCGTCTACGTCTTAGTAAGTATTGTAAAACTAAATAAGAAACACCACATCTCGACCGCTCTTACCATTTATTGTTTATATCTTCGAAATAATCATAAGCTGCCTATGTTATCCCTTTAAAATGAAAGTGGTAAG